>CAJQUW010016831.1:0-170303 GCA_907163375.1 Prostheceraeus crozeri | reverse complement strand
CAGTGGCGTCGTGCCATTGAGGCCAGAGCAGGCTCTGGCCTGCTCAAGATTTTGAACACAAGAAATTGCCGTCCTATTTTTTCTGTCTACACTTTTCCCAACGTTGGCCTACCAGCTAACCCAACTGACGACAGGCAGAAGCGGTAGGACTAACTCTCTGTTCAGTACATTTCTATCCGCACACCGTCGTCGGATGAAGTGTCATACAATAAACTGCTGCTCTCATTGATGACTGCGCCTAGCCACGGTGCTTTGCCTAGCCGAGTCACAGCGACTGCTTTGAATGAAATCACGTGATTTCTGGCAACTGCACAGCGTCACCATCACCATGAAAACTCGCTTCGGGATTTGCTTGAAGCTATTTTCCGCACAGTGACGGTTAGACGGACAAGGTCATCTGACTGCACGCAGCCGCATGAAGTCACAAAAGTCGATCTGCTCTTCAATGCGGTCTCATTTCGAGTCTCTGAGTCAGAGACTCTGACTGTACGGCTGCCACTTGTTTGTAACATCATTGCTGAAGACTTAATAAGCTGTCTACGTCGGTCGTCCATGTGCAAGTTACATGTATATCCTCCTCCTCCTAGCAACTTGAACGAAACATATCAATATACATTTTAACCGAGCTCATTCCACAAAATTTAAGAACGATTTTTGTTTATACACTTTATGCATTGATCTCTGAACCGTGAGCAAGCTTATAAAGTCGAGAGCTTTCTTCCATCTATCTCCGCCGTCCTTTTTCATCGAAACACCAAAATTCATTTCTCCAAGTTCGAGCATATATGTCGGGCATATGCAACTACAAGAACGTTACAATGAAAATCATCATCACAGATATCTAAAACATTCTTGCACGAGTCACGACGTATAACATCGCTTCTATGAAATGTGCTGACAAGTGTAAAACGCATCCTGTGAATTTTGTGACCTTGACTCTAATTTTCGTCGACATGCTGCAACTGCAATTGGATTGAATGCACAGCTAAGGTATGTCACGAAATTTTAGACACTTCGTTTCTACACTTGTATGCAGGCCTATATGTTTGGATACAAGCCGATCATGAAGACAACATCTAATTTATAATTTCAACAATGTTCTTTCATGAAGTAAATGCAGAAGCAAAGTCTTTGTCTCTTTTGCATTTCTACACATGTACATACGTGCGATGTACATTGCACATGCAAGGGAATGGAAGGGATTACTTAACATATTGAAGAGGAATGTAGCTGAGGTATCGAAAAGTGATTTTTTAGAAATTATTTTCGTAAATGCTAACACCTGTCCTCGCAAAATTTTTCTTGAATCTGCACACTTATGATTTTTTGCATATTGTAGCTGAGGTATCGAAAAGTGATTTTCTAGAAATTATTTTCGTAAATGCTAACACCTGTCCTCGCAAAATTTTTCTTGAATCTACATGCACACTTATGATTTTTTGCATATTGTAGCTGAGGTATCGAAAAGTGATTTTTTAGAAATTATTTTCGTAAATGCTAACACCTGTCCTCGCAAAATTTTTCTTGAATCTACATGCACACTTATGATTTTTTGCATATTGTAGCTGAGGTATCGAAAAGTGATTTTTAGAAATTATTTTCGTAAATGCTAACACCTGTCCTCGCAAAATTTTTCTTGAATCTACATGCACACTTATGATTTTTTGCATATTGTAGCTGTATAATGCGCAATGTCTTTCTTTGATAGCTCTTTCTTGGATGGATGATGGAAGGACAGAGAGAGTCGAAAGAACATTCTCCCCATCTTATTCGATGTGACAAATACAATTTCTCGACTAAGATTACCTTTCAGAGGTCACGACGAAAGTCCAACCTCATCAAACCGGGGAGTATTTTTTGAAATTGTAAACTTGATTGGGAGGTGGAATGAACAACCGAAAGCACATCTGGAAAAATCAGAGCGAAATACCAAAGCATGGCCTAGTTATACATCACCAACCTCTCAGAATGAGATGATCCATAGTAGTGCTCAACTTCTTCGCGAAGATATAGTCAAGGAAATAAAGGATGCTGTGTACTTCGCCATATGCCTTGACACTACTCCTGATGCAAGCAAGAAAGACCAGCTCTCAATGATTATTCGATTTGTGAAAGAAGAGGGTGACGTGATTGAAGCCTTGCTAGATGTCACATGCAGAACACGCTGACGGTGAAAGCCTGTTATAACCAATTGTGCTCATTATTGAATAAATATGACCTAAGCATGAGCATATTGCGTGGTCAGGGATACGATGGTGTGCGACAATGGCGGGGCAATATCGTGGATTACAGGCTCGTGTGAAGGAACATTGTTCAGAGGCACACTTTGTACATTGTTATGCCCATCGCTTGAATTTAGTAGTTGTTGATACCTGTTCGCACAACGTTACTGCACGTAACTTTTTCGGTGTTGCGCAGAAATTGTACGATTTTATTGAACAATCGACCAAACGACACGGTCTCTTAAAAGAGATTCAAAAAGATGAGCAGTCTAAGGATGACAATGATGAGACGGTGCATCATACAGGTACATTGACGTCACTGAGTACTACTCGTTGGTGTTCACGTTCCCAAAATTGCACTGTGTTGGCGAACAATATCACCGCAGTTGCACGGACGCTAAATGACATTTCGACAGATGCAAAGTACGACTCAGATACTGCTGGAAATGCAATTTCTCTTCACAATAGCATGAATTTCAAATTTTGTCTCTGTCTAACAGTGTTCGTTGAAATTTTGAAGCTTTGTGATATTGCATCAAAATCTTTGCAATCATCCAAGATAGACATTTCTTCTGCTGTATCCCTTGTTGAAGCATTGATCGCTGCAATTCAATCTCAGAGAAATCAAGACAAATATGATGAATATTGGGATCGAGCCGAATCAATGGCAGCAAGCATTGGCGTTGAAGTTATTGCTCCCCGTCGCAGAAAGGTGTCCTCAAGAATCGATGCAAATTCTGCAAATCAGACCTGCTTTGATTTTAAACAGAAATGTCGCGTTGAATTCTGCTATGAGGTCATAGATCTCATGCTCAATGCTTTGCAATCACGATTTAGTATTGAACTAAATCCACTACTGAAATCAATACAAGCTCTTGAGTCGCCGTCACTTCAGAATTTGAATTCTTTGTTGACACTGGCAACATTTTATCCCCGTGATATTCCATGTTCAGATACGCTTAAAGCGGAATACCAACTTTTTGTACACCATTTATCTTCAACGCAAACCGCACCAAATGACGTGCACAAACTTATATTTGTACATGGTAAATAACAATCAGCACAAAATGCTTGCATCTTTAGCCAAGTTGTACCGCCTTGTACTGACTTTGCCCGTAACATCATCATCTTGTGAGCGTTCTTTTTCCGCGTTGAAGTTTGTTAAAAACAACTTAGGAACCACATTGAACCAGGACCGTCTAAATGACTTGATGGTCATTGCAGTTGAAGCAGCTCGATCCCAGAAGCTATCACTGGCCGCTTGCCGGGACTACTTCTGGAATCATTTGCTGATCTCGCAAATAGCTTTTCCACTGTGCGAAATCTATCATAAAAGCAGCTCTATACTTGTGGTCTCTATATGCCTATCTACATGTACCCGTAGATTTAAGATTTAGGACATAAAATTAACTAGGCCTATACAAGAAAGAAATCAATTGTATGTACGTGCAAACAGTGTATTTCAAGACCAGTCTATACTTCAAGTTGTAAATCGTTTTTCTACATTGTATGTATGAAAGCATTCTGATTACACTTAGTGTTAGTAGCCTAGCATATCAGCAACATTAGGCCTATACAATTACAAGTGTGCAAGCTGCTTTTATGAAACATTTTAAATGTAATGCATGCAGTTTACATGTAGAGGCCTATACCGGTAGGCCTACATGTGTATTACCGGTGTATACATACACATAATTGTGTGACGTTTGCTTGTACATATACGTGTATAACACAGAAATTTCCTATTCTCGTTTTTATTGCTAGATCTAACAATGTAAGTTCATAGCTTATCCCAAGTTTGTGCTTGTGCCATGAAATCCAAAGACGATTGATGAAATCCATGATACCATGCCGATAGATTTTCTTAGAATCATTTTTTGTTGACGTGTAGTTTACCCTCAACCAATTTAATTTTTTGTGCATGAACTGCCTTCATAGCACCGAAATTTGTTTTACCGATTTTTGTGCGACTGAATCCAAAGACGACTGATGAATCCATGCCATGCCAACAGATTTTCTTAGAATCATTTTTTGTAAACGTGTAATTTTCCTCATAACCAGTTGTACTTTTTATGCCTAATTGCTAGACTTCACAGCACCATTTTTACAAGCTTTTTCATCCTCGTTATTGTTTTCTTGATCATATGAAACACATGCACTACACCACTTCTTTGTTTAGGCATACACAGTGATATTTTGTCTGCATGTAGACCTATGTCTTTTAACAGCATCTGCTTTTTTGAATTGTTTTCGATCCACACCACTAGATTTTGTGAGAGTACCAGCTTATAATACTCAGTAGGTAGATTATTTCCCTTGTCAATCGTGTTTTCGAAGATTGAATTGTTAAATAGCTGAGTTTCAGATATCTCCAAAGCGGTGTGTTGTCTACGTGTATCACGTAATTTTTCAGAGATAATGAAATATAAAACTTGTTTATCTTAACTCTGTTGCCATCACTTTAAACAGTGTAAAAAGGCGAATGAATGAATTAGAATTCAACAATCAGAATAGCAAGAAATAGAAAATTCAAAATATGTACATTTATAGGCCTACAGGCGCATGGGGGTTGACAGCAAGGGTCACGGTCACGGGTGAAAGTCAATGGTGTGGAGTGGACCCATAAACTTATGAACAATGATGTCACAAAAATGGGCCTGCTCAAGTTTTTGCGGCGCACGACGCCCCTGGTTTACACAACTATCTTTCAAATCGTCCTCAGTTGCTCGTTGACATTTTCGTGCCAGAGTTCTGTAGTTGATACCATATTCTTTGGCAGTTGATCGAATACTTCGGTTATCATTTCTCACTTGCCGTACAGCACGCAGCATAATACCAGCGTCTACGTTTCCCCTCTCCGTCTTTCTTTGAAAGTTTCTTACCATTCCTGGAACAACAGAAAGGTAATGATAATTTGATAATTGTAATGATAATGATAATAAGGTAATGAGGACAGTGGTAAAAAAACTTACGTAGGCCTATTTGTTTAACAGTAGTTGATAATAAGCTTCGGATAAAATAATGAGATAAACTAGTCATTTAATTAGCCTACTTCACTTAAACTACTTTGACTACATGACTTAGCTACTTAAACTGATGACAACATTAGTGATCATTGTAGTTTTTTACTTGCATATCTGCCAGGGTTGGTTGTCACGTGTGACAACCAACCCCATGGACAATGTGACAACCTGCCCCAAAGGTAGTTGTTCACCTTTTTGGATTCCAAGTCCCAAGAATATTAGCTATTCTTAAAACCGTGATATATTTATGTAAACTACTTGTACTTAAGATGAGAGTTCTACCGGTAGACAAGACATGATCATGTGTTCTACTCACCGTCACACGATGGATATTTCGTTGAAATGAAAATTTTACTTGAAGATGTCGATTTTCCCGATGACGTAGTAGCTGGCACCCGATTGGATGGAAAATTCGTGCGCTCTAATAAGACGAGGCTCAGATAATGTCATTGAAACGACATTCTCAGCTTGAAACGACTTCACCTTCATACTGAATTCGCTTCTGTGACAACCAACCCTTGTGACAACCAGCCCCTGGTTTCCCTACTGAGCCCAGAGTCATACTTTTTGGCATGGAATGTCTTCAGATAATTTCCTATGATATGCATGTGCTTTTATCATGCATCTAATCGGCCATGTATGTGAGAATGTGGTTGAATGTGGACAAAGCTGCTCAAAATGTCTGTGTTTGCAGACATTAAGAGGCTCGCCAAATCTAAATGTGTTTAGCTTTATAGACAGGGGTGCATGAAAATGAAAGGAAATGACCTGAAAACATTTCATGCCAAAAATTATGACTCTGGTCTTTGTTCTTTTCGTTTAATCAGAGAAAGCATACAAAATTTCATTTTAGTCAAAAACTGCAATCTGCGTCCCATTGGATTTACATGTGTTTTTCTTTGATCTTGTCTGACAAGAAGAGGAACTCACTAGAACTCGGCAGACGTGTCGATTCGTAGTAGGCGTAGGGTGTACATCGTTCTGTGAAAGTCTCACTTTCGGCCTCGTTCCCTGCATAAACTCGTTCTGGCTGCCGGACTATGGCTACGCGTGACATTACTTCAACATCTGCCGGCAGTCCTGCTATAAAGACCTTGCGTGTCATGTGTCTGTATGCATCAGCGGCTAAACGTGATGGGACCTCAATTTCATGCTCAGGGAAGGCAGAACATGCTAAGCGGTTCATCCGTGGTTCAAGCGGCAACGCAGACAACCGTAGACGACGCGTAAACAATAAACGCTCTTCCGCGCGATTTCATAAACATTCCTCATTGTTTTGACAGCATCAGATCAAGTCATTTCTGACACTTAGTGCAGCGCGCATGAACGCGCGTTGTCTTTATTAAAGACCACGCTTATGCGTGAGGTGCTGCGTAATTACGCGTGAATTACGTGTGGCAGTGGCAATGTCATCTAGTGTAGCTTCGGTAAAAGTCACCAAGGGATGATCTGTTGAATCTAATTTTCATCACTCCAATTGGTTCTGTAGTTCTATTAGTTCCATTTGAAGCTCTGACGGCGCGTCATCCACCTATAGGCGCATCGAGAGGTGTGGCAAATGTTTTCTAAGTATTTCCAAATATTTCTATTGCGGAAGAAATTTTCAAAACACAAGTAGCATCTAGGTAGCCTATCTAGATCAGCATCAATCGCCATTGTCTTATGGCAAGCGGCTGCTCACATCTCCGCGGCTGCACGAACTCATCCCACGGGCTGCACGTTGCCCATCCCTGCTCAAAATCACAAAATGATCGAAGTTGCAGATATATTGTATTGCTTATGCAATTTTCGAGAGAGATAGTGAAAGTTTACAAAGTCAATCATGCTTTTATAGAGCGATTAGCCTTAAATTAAGCAGAAACATGTTCACGTGTATTCCTTACGCATTCACGTGACTTCGACAAGACTCACTTGCCATTGCAAAGGAGATGAAATCTGATGTTGTTGAGCACTCATAACTGATCATCTAAATTCATCTTGAATCACTCAGTCTCTTCGCAGGAATGAATGTCACTGTGATATTGTAACACGCACGCCACTGACTGGTATCCGAAGCTCGGTGCTTATTTAATGGCGGCTGTTGTTCGAGAGTACTACTAGAGTAGGCTGCGTGCGGTGTATCTCATTATAGCATAAGACTCTTCCCTTAGGGAAAACTGTGCAAAGAGCATGGTCTAATTCTGTGGGCATGAAGGGGTCGGATGGTGCACCCAATGTGGCCTACATGTTGTTGTAATGTAGAAATTTAACTTACACAACGTTCTTTCTATTGCATAATTTTCAATAATCTTCGCTATCCTGAAGCTGCCGTGATAGCCGCAACACTGTGAAGTGTTATTTCAAAATTTTTCAATGTTAATTGGTCGAATAATCATAGTGACAGAAAGTAGAATATTTCTTCGGTCAGGATATCTATTAAAACAATAAATAGTTTTATATTATCATTATTCATTTTATTGTTTAAAATAAGATATCTTGGTCGAATAAATGCAGATATGATTTACAGACATGCATTTGCAGACATGCACGATAAATGCGATAATATGCAGTACTATAAGTATATATACAGTACACGTCGTTTTGGCTTTAATTTCTATCAGCTATGGTGCTAAACCGGAAGTTCATTTTATTTGAAGCATTTTGACATCAGAAAACCTCAATATGAAATCTTTGAATAAGTATAAAATAATTCGACTCTCATGCATTCGCATTAGGTGCACGTTTACTACATGAGTTTTTATAAGCCACATGAATTTGAGGAAAATGCTAATTAAATGTGCATTCCATGGACTTGCATTCAAAGCAACTCGAGTATATAGATATATAAAATTAAATGATATGGGAAATAAGCCGCTTTTTGTACAAAGACATTCGAAAATGAAGGTCACAAATTCGTAAGACCATCACTACTTCGACGGGGAGCAGGCTGAGCATTGTAGTAGTCGTCATAAAGATTTGGATCCGGAATATCGTAGATGTTTTCATGAGAAGTTTCAGCCATGACTTGAGTAAGATCTGTCGTAGATTTTTCATAGGCAGAATTGTCCCAGCACATGTAAACATCATCTCCAGTAATTACTCCACGTGCACTTTTACTTGTAGGGATTTCATCGTCTTCCATTTGATCGAATTTCCAGTCAGTCACGAAGAATATCAAAATAGCGTTGATGATGAAGGCAACGATAAACACTGCTGCCCACTGCAAGGCAATAAGAAAGGGTAGCACGCTTTGAATTCTACATACCTTACACCTGGAACTTAATGCTGACAATTTTCTATCCACGTCGCGTCATCAACAGAGTCCAGACAATAGAAATCTAATGAAAGGTGATGAAGAAAAATGCATTGAGCTCATCAGCTTATTATCCTCTGAGTGTCAGTAAAAAGTGTTAAATAAAGTTAAACAAGGCGCTTTACTGACACTCAGAGGATAATAAGCGGATGAGATCAATGTATTTCTCTTTATTACCATTCTTTAGATATCTATTGTCTTGAGTCTATCTGGTGACGCACGAGACACAAATATTATTTAAGACGTGTCAATTCTTTTCTGACCCATCATGGATCGAAAAGTGATCAAGTTGCACGTGAAAACACACCACTACAGGCATCGAATGAAATCAAAGAGCTATCATGAAGTAGCTATCCAGCAACTAGAAAGGGCTTTTGAAGGGAGCGAGATCTGAAATCAAGCATTAAAGAATGAGCCCTATGGCCACCACGAATCTGTGCGCCTGCAGAATTCTACCCTGTTCATCTTCTTGTCAGACAGGATCAAGGAAAAACAAAGTAACTCTAATGAGAAGAAAATTGGAGGCTTCTGGTGAACACAGAGTTGGAAGTGGGTCAACGAAACTTGACAAACGGTATGTGCGACCCACGACCGACTTCACCCACGGCATATGTGACCCATCTGACACGCGACCAACCTCCAACTCTGGGTGAACAAGAAATTTTATATGTTCTCTGATTGCGTGAAGAGTTCTAAATTTCGAGCCACGATTTTTGGAATGGTAAGTCTTCAGGTCATGAACTCGTTTACTCTTGTACATTTGTCTATGAAGTATGATGCGTCTAGAACTAGGAGGCCTCCTAATATCGACAAGTGCAACTATTTCGTCACATTGTGGACACATTTACGCATACACTGACGATCAGAAGCATGATAAAGACACACGCGGCTCGGCTGGTACATGTGATAACTTGAAAACATTCCATGCCAAAACTTTCGGCTCTGTAATCAGTACTTTAACGCAATCAGAGAAAAGATTAGAAAATCTCATTCATACCGAAAACTCCAATCTTCTATCAAGAAATTTCTTAAAAATTTTGTAGCTGAAAGAAACTGTCAAAATATATGCATTTACTTTTTCTCAACTCAACAGTTACTTTTCTTTTTGATGCTTCAGCATGGAGAAAGCACTAACTTTGCATCAGTTGACGAAATATTTTTAATATTTTCTCTTGCTAAATGTTTGGCTTGTGGGTTTCTGACCAGTCATTTAGGTCTACACATCACAATTTTTGGTGCATGAGAAGTCTGCCCTGTTTTGTGTACAAATACTATCAAAACTGCCATTTAACATAGTTAGCAATGTTTTCGTTATGAGCTTCATGACAATGCTGAAGTATATCATCGCAAATGATCATTTCAATAAAATAATCAAAGTAATATATATGCAGGTTATGAACAATTGTCATTATCCATCGAATTGAGAAATTGTTAAAAAAACGTCAGCCAGAATATTTTTCAATCAATTTTTGATGCCATTTGAATGTTCTTTACTTTTGCAAAATTACATAGGTTGACTGAAAAGTGATGTTTCCTAGTCTTTTCTTTAAGCTAGGCTTTAAGTCGAAGCTTCCAATTAGGTCTTTTGAAAAGATATAGTTTTTCTTGCCACCGGCTAATCAAGGCATTATATTTGTAGAAGATTAGTATCCTTGACATTATGTCGTGCTTGATATAGAATCCTTTGTCAAACACCTGATCTCTGTAGCTTATTTAGCCTACATGTACATTGCCGAAAAGTATGTGAAGCAAATGTGTTGTGATATTGAATAAATACTTTCAATTTCCCACATTTGGATAAAAATAATTAACAAGTAGTATGAAATGCATTTTTCTCATTTATTTCAAAAAGACATCGTTGAAAGATTTTCGTTTTTATCTTAAAATGATAGGCTAATTCTACGTTATCCAAAAATGGCAAAATAGTGACTAGGCATTTTTTCTTTGACATTTTCAAATTTAAAACAAATCGCGATGACTTTTCTAAAGGTAAAATACACAAGTAATTTCAAACCAGATAACACATTTCGTCGAATTATCTATGAATTTAGCTCCTTAACAAACTTGCACAATGACGTGTCCGATCTAATATTGTTTCGATTACACTGTGTAACACTGATTTTGTCCCTGGATTGAAAACACATTTTTCTGTCTACTTTATCTACACAAGTAGCGAAACTGCCTTTCTTTTGTCTTGAACTTCGGTTGCAGAGAGAAAATATCGTTTTTATTAAATTTCGACTTTAAAGTACATATCACACTACTTATAAATTATCTATCGTATTAAATTCCACTTTTTTAGTCAGGATCATAGGTTTCTGTGTTTATGGTAATAGTTAAGTATGAATTAAATAATATTAGCATTGTGAGACTACATTTAACTCGCGATTTCGGACACCAAAATACATTTTTTACTACTATCTGTGCATATTTTTTACAAAATATACCACCATCAAAAAAATCATATTTGCATGAAAAATTGTATATATCTGTATTGTGTACCGTAATACGTATCATTGTAAACCATAAAAACATGAGAGTTAAATCAAAGAGGTTTACGCTCTGAAAGAAATTTTCTTTCTAGGTTGGCGGTTATACGACAAATCACTGTCTCGGAGAAGGTTCCATATATAGTCACCCATCATGCTTTGATTACAGTGTCCTTTATAGCGCTCCTCGAACGCGCTCACGTCCTGATGAAATCTTTCACCTTGCTCCTCCGAATAATGGCCCATGTTTTCTTTGAATTTGTCTAAATGAGAATGTAGGACATGTAATTTCAACGACATTCGGCATCCCATATTCTTGTATGCAACCAGAAGTTCGTTTATCATAAGTAGCCAATTCTAGCCCCTTTTTCCAGCATTTGCACTTAAGTACATGTGCACTTTCATCGGAGCACACGCCCACGCATCAGAGCACGGAGCACACGCCCACGCATCAGTAGCGAAGAAGACAGGAAACAGAGCACACGCCCACGCATCAGAGCACGGAGCACGCATCGGCGCACTTGGGGGTTGAGCACCAATCGGAGCACGCGGCGCCGAGCACGTGTGATGAGTCACCGCACGGTATATAAGGAAAGCGCTGTCAGAGAAATTCATTCTCATCCTATGCCGACAACAGCAACGTTACGCTCTCTGGCTGCGACACGTCATCCCAAAGAGGAGATATCCTATACACCTTATTCATCGAAAGACTTTATTGTGGAACGAGACTGTAATACACTGTATATTATTCCGACAAAGGAGAAGAGTGTGTCGTTAGAGAAGATTATTGCAGAGCTTCGTATTCAGTTGCTGAATGTAATACTGTATGGACCACGCTTCTTGTTTGATATTCGAACATCTGCAAAGTTCCCCAAAGGTGCACTGGACGTGTCCTATCGCTATTTGAACATTGGTGACGATTGGGACGTGGAAGAACTGATCGATTCGTTGCAGAAGAAGTTACGTTCTCAACTGGAGTGTCATTATTTTGGAGGAATCTTGTGTATGCAGATTGACATTGGGTTTGGTTCATTGTTTACGTAAGATACATGATTGAACCACGATATAATGGAGCCACCAACAAAGAAGAGGCGAACCACAGTCCGTCCCCGCCCTCAACCCTATTATGAGTGCGAGTTTTGCAATAAACGCTTCCGACTGTTTTCACAATGCATCCGTCATGGACGCAAGGAGATAGGGAAGGAGTATTGCGATCGTTGTGGGAAATGGTGGACTACCAATCATCAGTGCTCACTGGATAGAGGTTATTGGGGCGACAAGGAGAGTGAGTTCACCTGCCTGCTTTGCAAACAAGACTATAATATGGAAGCTTACCATAAACATCCATGTGTGGGTCGGTGCAGGTACTGTGATGAGAAGATTCAGGAGGAGGAGAACGAATGGAATGAACATTTATGTCCCTATTTGAGCATGTATATGCCCACCGAACCCTTGGACCCGAATCGCCCAGTGGAGCCGGAGAGTACGAATTCATATCTGTACGACTTGTCAAAAGTGAAGTTGGCACGCTGTCCCTGGTGTCATAACATGTACCAAGCATTTTTCTTATGGGAACATGTTTGCAAAAAACATAAGGAGGTGTGTGGATGGAATCCGTCGTGGAGCAAGACGAATGAGGCAATCGACAACTTTGTCTATATGTGTGTCTGTGGTGAGATGCTGCACCGTGACGTGGAGGAAGAGAAGGTCCGTCAATTTATCTCGCTGCATAAGGAGCATATGGCCAAGAAAATATGGAAAAATCAGCGCGAAAAGTTGAAACGGATATATGAGAGTCAACCGAATCCACCCAAGGAAGTGAACAGTGTCCCCCAAGCCTCGCTTCGACCAGAGAATAGAAATCGGGACCCACGCAAATATTCATTTGACTTTAGTAAGAAACGAGGGAGACCTCTGAAACCCATTGTTTTTAAGAACCAATTGAATTGGTTCACGTATAATGTAGATTTGGATGATGAATAAATGTAGTAATCAATCTCCTATTGTTGTGACTAAGTTATGATTGGGAAGCGTAAACATTAATCATGACACGCCGTAAACGACGTCAGAGAGGAGGAACTGTAAGACATGTGAAACAGTATATAAAATCTCAACTGCATCGTAGAGGGCGTGAAGCTTTTCAGAGACATAAAGGTGAATTGATTCGACGTCATTTGGGCAATACGTTGTTGCCAGCAGCGTGGCGACCACGTTATAAATCCAATAATCAAATGATAAAGGAAGAATGGCAACGGTTGAAACACGATCTAAATAGGAACAAGTTGGGAAAGTTAAAGACGTTAGGGAAACTATTAATGAAGAACTAAGTAGGGACATCTAACCTATCACGGTAATCATGCAACGTGGAGGTATTTATCGCGGAAGCCGCCGTCAGAAAGGGGGCATTTACCGTGGAAGTCGAAGACAAAAGGGTGGAATCTACCGCGGGAGTCGTAAACAAAGAGGAGGCATCCTCCCATTTTTACTCCCCCTCGTCCCTGCACTTATTGCCGCAGGGAAAGCTGCAGCGTTGGGAGCAGCGGGTGCAGCCGGTGCCGCAGGCGTAAGTGCTTTAGCGAATAAAATATCAGGAGGAGGAAAACGTCGAAGGAGACGTCATCATCGCTAAACCAATCATGTTGTACACCACCCTAGGGACGGGTATATAAGTCGAGACACACAAGACGAGATTCATTTCACGATGCGTCGGATTCAGCATTTGGGCGAGCTCATGCAAGGTTCTTATACCATTACATTTGATCATCCTAAAGTACAACAATGGTGGGTGGAGCAGAAGAAGCCGGTGCGCAATTTCATCGTATTTGATACGGAAGGAGATCCCATGCAGGAAGTCGCTGCCATTTGGTGTCATTATACGCCCAGAGACGATAAACCGACTGGATATGTGACCATTACATCGCGCTTCCATGACTTTATCAAACATGAGACACCGGGGTGTGATGTTTTTTTGCGACTCAATTTATTCATGGTCTCAACCCACGTGTGATTGGGAAATGTGGTGCAGAAGAGAATGTGATTATTCACCGTTTTAATTTCTGGGTCCATGAAATGACACGCGAGTATGGAGACGCGGAACTGATTGTAGGGAATGGATTATCGGAGATGGAAAGAACTTGGTTGAAAAGCATAAAACTCTTGGAAAAAGTGACCATGGATAGTATTTCTCTCCCCGAATGGTCTCAACGCATTGACTCTCATTGGAATATTTTCACCTCATGTATGCGGGATAGTGAAGTGTATAGACTTGGTTACAAGGAACATATGCGTCGCGGATGTCACTGGATGAATCATTCCCAGTATGAAGGGAAGGAAGCATACCGTCGAGCCTTGTTACATTTACGTCGAGGGAAAGCACTCACAGAAACGCAAGCTGCCAAAGTACAGTATGGGTACCACTGTGCGCTGTCAGATGTGGTCGAGATTCTTCTTCATTATTGCTTTGAACTACACTATCGACTTTATGTGCATACACTGTATTTAAATTATGATTCCTGTGAAGCTGCATGGGCCTGGACCAAGATTGACCCCATCACTGTGATGCATGAATCAACCACGGTGGACAATGGACAACTCCACAAGTCTTATATTGTTCATTATTGTAGCTTAAGTGACTATGCCGAACATCGTACCTTGTGCAAGAATAATGCATGTTGTGAAATAACTCAAGAAAGTGCATCTCTATAATAAAATGTTATTCCAATGACCTGTTATTTTTGATAATCATTGACTTGGGAATACTCTCAATTGTATGAATCATTTTCAACATTAAAATAATGCTAACGTGTAAAATTTTATGATCGATTTCCAATCTTAAATTCAATCTTTAACATTCATTTTAACTTCTATCATGATATGTCCTATAACCCAGTTCACCCTTGAATAAAATAGTCATAGCTTACCATGTATGTTTATTGAATACATGTATCAAAATATGAAGTAGAAGAAGAAAGATACACAAGTTAAAACACCCAATCGTCAACAAAGTCTACGTCGTCCCAAAATGCAACCGCTTCATCCAAGTTTTGCAATTCAGTTCTAACGTTATACCGACTACTCAAATTAGTCAGTGGACGGCGAAATGGATGACGATTAAGATCCAGTTCGGGATAGCCAGCTGCATTCGGTGGGGTATTCTCCTTCTCTTCTGTCAAATAGTCCTCCACCTGACCATCGCTCATACTCGGTGGTCCGAGATCGTCGAAACTAGACGTAGAAAGTTCAGGGGTTGGTGGGATGTGAAACGGTCCATCGATGGTGGGTGGTGTTGGCGGGAGGGAATATGGTCCGTCCAGATCGGGAATAGAGCCCCAGTGGGATGGGAGATCCGTAGGAAAATCGTCATCACTGATCGAAGGTAATGGGCTGGCTGGCGATAAAGGTAGTGTGCTTGGTCTTGGTAGTCGGCTGAGATCAACCATCTTCTTGTATGTTCACGAGTGTTATGAAGGCGGAACATTTTCGACATGGCTTTATAGTGTTGCAAATGTCCCATCCCCTGCTCCGAGCATTAGACGTGCCCCATTCCATGCTCAGAGCACAGAACAGAGCATTGGGTGTGCCCCATTCTATATCGGAGCACCTATCGATTGGAAAACTAGGTAAAAATAGAGAAACGATCAAGACACATACATGATGGAAGACTTTCACGTGTACACCTATCCAAATCAGCTCATTATTTACCCGAAAACGACATGTCAACCGCACGCGATGTTGGAGAAAGTGATTCCCTATGTGAAGGAGAAGATCAAAGTGAAGCCTGAATGTGAACTCTCCATGGATACATTCACGATTTATGAATACAAAAGAAATGGTTCTCCACCATTGATGGGTGCCAGTGAACGGTATTATGAAAGTGACGTCGAAGAAATGGATGACTATTTAGCCTCACTAAAGAACGTATGGGACTATGAATTTATGGACAGTGATAACAAAGAGATTCTTGGTGTCTATTGTATAACGTTTAATTTTGAATATTTCTCTGTTGGATGGACATCAGAAGAAGAAGAATATGTAAGCGACGCAGACTAAGTATGAATAAAGAATGTCGTTGTATGAATCATGTTGCTTTTCCATATTATAAGCATTCTGCTATTGGGGTTGATAGATTTGGAAAAACATGCTACTGGTACTCCTTTTTCTTCTGAGAGAGATTGTACGCATACTCACCGCGATGAGTGACTATTTAAGTTATGGATCCTCACGCTCTCTCAAATAAGATCATGTTACTCCTACCCTATTATCGAAAAAGACGACATCGCCCTATTCGGACAAGACATCTTCGAAAAAGACGATCGCGTGGAAGATGGACATCACGCCCACAGACAGTTCGACCACTCCTTCGCACCAAGCGCGGATGAAGATTCTTATTGATTTTTGGTTCGATGAACGCATCCGAGGCAATGATATCCCCACATTAGAAGAGTTTACCGACACGTCCACCGTCTATTTGAATCAATTGGTACTGAATGACCGCTATTCCATCGTGGGACGTGTGTATTTACTCATGGCTATTTTTGAGGATGACGTTTTGTATGAGGACACACTATGGAAGTTTATGAATGAAAAACATTTGACCTATGTACAAGAGCTGTATCATAAACGTGTGATTTCAGCAGCAAGTCTTATTTATATCAAAGAGACATTGAATCGTATCTGTGCTCATTTCAGTATTTTGTTTCAATGGCCAACAAATGTATTTAAGCATGCACAGGAACACACCACAAAAATCAACCATGAAGGGAGGAGCGCGTGAAAGTGAAGAAACCCTGACGTTGCGAAAATTGAGAATAACCCTATGTCCTGTCTGTAAATGCCCTTATCAAAAAGATCGTCTGAGAAGGCATATTTATAATTCACACCATCTAAAATATAAATCAAAAGAAGAGATCAAAGCAAGTGAAGAGTTCATCTATGCATGTCTATGCGGGGAAACCCTCGATGGAACGGTGGATAGGAAGACAGCTCAACAATTTGCGCGGCAACATACCCATATTTTAAACGAGCGAATGGAGGGAGAAAATGTGAGCAAACTCAAGTATATTATTCAACAGCATGTTCCGAGATCCTCTTTGAAGGTGTCCTCTACGTTGACAGGACAAGATCGTCAATTATCACCCACCGCACGTCGTGCAACCTCCTTGCGACCCCCTCAACCTATGAATACAGATTTGGATGCAGACGATAGTCTAGAAGCACTCATTCGACCTTCTCCAGCGGATCATCGCGCCTTAGCAACACCTGATCCGTCTCACGCTATGCTGCAAGCTGTCGTGAAAAGTATGGTTGACGATCGAGCCAGAGTGGATGCTCCCCCGGATCCCACCCATACGGTCCATCAAATACAAGAAGAATGGAATCGATTGCCGCCCGATGTGTTAGCCATGGCTGCGAATGAGATTGATATGAGTCCTCTATCGTTAGAGAATATTCAACCTACACTAAGTCATGTGACATTTGATAACTACCCAGGTCCTGTCAATGATCACAACAGTTATGTCCAAGCCATGTCGAACACAGTGGGAAATCCAGAGGTACAAGAATCAAGCGAACCTCGCCAACAACACTCGGTGGGGGTAGGAACCCCTCAACAACAACACTCAGTGGGGGTAGGAACCTCTCAACACCCCATGGACGCACACCCCGTGGAGGAAAGAATGTTTTACCCAGTCAATTCACCTGTCATTGACAACTCCCACGAGTACATTATTCAACTGAACAATTTGAAAAACAGCGCCATTGTTCAACTGTTGAACGATTCTATTCGTCTCCATGAACGTCATTTAAATGCTCGCAAACGCATCTTGCACGTGTTGGAAGAGGCA
The DNA here is from genome assembly GCA_907163375.1 of Prostheceraeus crozeri. Classification (NCBI taxonomy): domain Eukaryota; kingdom Metazoa; phylum Platyhelminthes; order Polycladida; family Euryleptidae; genus Prostheceraeus; species Prostheceraeus crozeri. Next base: position 152,435 of record CAJQUW010016831.1, on the reverse strand, counting down.
TTTAATCAACACATTCATGAACCCAATCGTACAGATGGCAATGGAGACTATTTGGATGAGACATTGGAAAGCATGCGTGACTTGCTGACTCAAAAGGAAGAGTTTATTGCCCACTTAACCAACCAAAATGCAGACGTCCACGCACGCTACATGAATTTGGTGAACGCCATGTAAACTAAGTTATGTGGGATAGAGGATGATAGACAAGAATGACGTGTCAGTGTGAATCATGTTCAAGTCGACGTCAGGACTTTACCAATGTACTGAAATCCCTAAGTTCAGGGATAGGATGCTCGAAAAAGAAAATTAACCGTCATCTCGATCAATTGCCTGAGGAATATGTCAAGGATATGCAAGCACTCATGAGCAGAATGCGAGAGAATCCAGGGAAATTAACACCTTTACAGCACGAGTTTATTCAATCTTACAAAGGCATTCTCCGCAAATTTGTGAAACCACCCCCTCAAACTCGCAAATACTTGGGCCAAAAACGGAAATTTAACAAGAAACAAATCCCCTTCGCACAAGCCTATGCCATGGCATATCACGATAATCCAGCAGCTTTCAAACAAGCCTTACATGCATCGATCGGCTCCAAACACTAAGTAAACCATACCCACGTCATCAATACTATCATCATGGACAATGTTCAATCCATAGTGAACACACTTTCAACAGCCAACGGAGGAGATTTAAAATGTTCACTCATTGGTTCATTCAAAGAAACCCTATCTCAATTCTTTACACTCGTCATATTCATTTTGGTTACCCTCTTATCTGGTCGAAAAATGATGAAAGATATCAAAAAACGTAAAGAGAGTGGAAAACCCTTACTCGATGTGGAAGTCATCAATTATGATGTGTCCAAAACGCCTATACTCAACCCCACCAAACCGCACAATGAAATTCCCATGAAATCGAACGATTTATCGAAGAGTGTGAATAAAACACGTTCACACAGTAAAATTGCTATGAAATCAAACGATATACCGAAGATTTAAAGGATGATTTTCCCATGACATCGTTAAAAATACTACGGATTTGATGTGTTATTTTCCCATGATATCAATCGATTCACTGTGACTTTGAAGAACACACTCTGTTACAAATCCTCGTAAAATCAGGTGATTTATCGAGAATTCTGAGGTCCTTTTCCACACCAAATCGACCGATGTTATCGTAAAATGACTCAGCAAATTCCCATGAAATCAAGCGTTATCTCGTGAATTTGACCTACAAAAAGGGACAAGCCCCGTACACCACCAAAAATGAATGATTCATCGTGAATTTGACGGAGCACCAATCAGAGCACTTGTAGGCGTGGGTGTCAACCAATGAGAAGAAATTTTCCCACGCTCAACTCTATATAAACTGAGCCATTTCAGTCATTTTCATTCAGTCATGGGTAAACGTACGAACACGTTGGAAGCTCCTCTCGCGAAGAAGGTGAAAGTCACGTATTCGTCAGATACACCGACATCGAAGCCAGTCTTTGTTGAAGCGACGGAACCCTATTTCCATACGAATGGGAAAGCCGAGAAGAACTACCTTACCAAGGCACAACCACAGTTGGAGCCTCTGCCCATCACACGTCTGGTATTGGGCAAGAAATGGAATAACACTGGATATTATCCCATTCGCGGAGAGAATGCGATGATGGATGCGATGGATTGGCAATCACGACGAGACATTTCAAAACTCGTGTTTGCCACGGGATTTTATGGATGGCGTGCACAAACGTACAATAACACTGGGTACGGTTCCGATCAACTCACCTCCCTCTTCACCATTTCTCAAGCCGTCTCACGCGATCTGGAGATGTTGGAAGATGCGATACAATCCCTCTACAAACAAGTCCAACCCGAATCTGCCTACAACTTTATCTCCTGTCTCGGTTATGTACACAAGAAATCGGCCTACGACAGTGTCTTTATGAAGCTAAAGCGGGACACGCCCATCTTCCTGATGAAGGAGAATGGAAAGAACAAGAAGGTTAGTTTGGCCACTATTGGACATCTTCTTGCCAATCTCAAGGCGAATACCTTCCTTCAAGCAAATACCATCTTCCGCGCCACAGGCATATACTGTAATCCACAGACAAAGACTCTGAAACTGTGTTTTACTGTGGATCAAATCCAAGTCCGCATCAAACAGGTGGAGGAATGTCAGAGCACAGCGGTGGAGGAAAAGAAGAAGAAGAAGAAGACAAAGCTGACACTCGATATAAAGAAGACACACATTCCCTCCAGTGGTTTATTTGATCTGATACACATGGTGCAATCTAAACAGGATATTGATTGGGAGGAACTCAAACACTTTATAAATGATGATCTCGATCATCTCTCCCAATTAGAGGACAGTATTGCACTTATGAAACAAAAGGAGGATGAGATGACAAACATGCTTTCTCAAAGGTGGAGTGCTCAACCCACGGAGGAGGAGGATTGGAAGATGATGCGGACGGATTATGCCAAGGCGCAAGCACTCGGTGTGTACATTCGCATCCGGGAAGAGTTACACGCGCTGCATATCTTTGACGGTGATCAAATACAAGCCGAGAAATGGATCAATCGATTCCTCGAAATGTTCAAGGATATGGTGGAACACAAACAGGAGAGTCAGTGGTATGTGTCATCCTCATGGTACAAAGCAGGACAGTGTGTCAATGAGAAGTGGTCTGTGTTGAACTATATTGAACATTATTTCATTGTGCGTAGTGCCTACGAAATCCATCGTCGCGCCTTTCCCAACATGTTAAAGGAAGCATTTGCACGGTACAATATGAATCCTCTTACCCATGACATAGAAAGGACATTGATGAGTGAAATGGTGACTGCTCTTGAAAACTCACTCTTTAAGACATGTACACGTGGACGTTTTATTCCACCTCTTCTTTATTCTGGAAATGATTCTATGTTTTGGAAACAATTTTAAGTTATGTTTAATACATGATGCATGGAATATATGTCTGACTTTTATGATTTGACAAGATGGATTTCCGTTTAGAGAATGACTCATCCATGATTGTCTCGGGTCCTAGTAAATCGGGAAAGTCCACGTTTGTGGCGAATATGATCAAGAACCGTCATACTTTATTTAAAAAGCCCATTCGTAAAGTCTGGTGGTATTATGGGATAGAAAGTCCATTTCATAAAGAGTTACAAGAGGTGATCTTGAAAATGGGTGTGCCTACCCAAGATGATTTTGATCAATTGCAAGAAAATGATTTAATTGTTCTCGATGATTTACAACAGGAATCTCAAAACAATGAAACTGTGACGGGCTTATTTTTAAGAGGATCTCATCATAAACGGTTTTTCGCAGTACAAATCACACAGTATTTGTATGGTGATAAAGAACAACGTATGCGTAATGGCAATGTCCATTATTTGGTCGCGTTCAATAATCCGAGAAATCAACAACAATTGGCTCAATTCATGGGGAAAATGCTCCCAAAAGGCAATATGAGCGTCGTGCATGATATTTTAACGACATTGGTTCAAAAGTATGGGAATTATGCCTACCTCTTTATTGATTTCACTACAAATTGTCCGTTTGAGTACCGATTTCGCACCAACTTATTTAATCCACCGATGATTGTGTTTAAGTTAAGCAAAAGACCCAATAAAACGAAAATGGACTTTAGTGAATTAGTGGTGGTTCCCAAATCTGACATGAATGAACACACCGGTGGCGGACAGCAAATGGGCGGCGGTGGTGACAGTACCCAACTGATGTCGACCATGTTGCAACGTCAAGCGGAAGATCAGAGGGTGAGAACCATGATGATGACTCCTCAACAAGCCCATCTTGACCGTATTGCACGAGATATTGTGCGTCACCGTCCTACCGCCAATGATATCGCTGCATGGAACGCCCGGTTGTATTTGTTCGATAAATTTCGTCGCCAATTTTTCAATTTGGACAATGATCATGGGAAGCGAATGGAAAAACCTCTGCTCACGCACACCGCAAAACCTCCGCTCACACACGCCGCAAAACCTCCGCTCACACACACCGCAAAACCTCCGCTCACACACGCCGCAAAACCTCCGCTCACGCACGTCGCAGATCCACCCGTCCTCAAGCGATCGAAAGGGAAAGTCGTCAAACCTTCGGTTGTCACCTCTCCCAAGACGAAGCGTTCTCCCTTGAAATCATCCATCAATACTCGTTTAAGTAAAAAAGGAGTTCTTGAATTGGGATCCTATGGCTCACCATTCAGGTAATGGCAACGGCAGCCGCGCCAATTGCCTCCTCATTCTTATCGCGTATCTTTGGACGTTGTTGCGGCCAAGGCAACGCAGACGACAGCGCAGAGACACAGTACACCATCACGGCGAGCTTTAATTGTTGTTCCAACGGGAATACCGCCTATCTTCAACCCCCACGTCAATACCAAGCAGATTGTGTCGATGGAGGAGGTGTTGCACAAGATTTATTACAATCCCAAACATCCCGCTGGCTACGGAAGCGTCAATGCACTTGCTGCTGCTTCACATTATTCAAAAACAAAAGTCAAACAATGGTTAATGCGTCAACCGACCTACACCCTTCACAAATCTCGATTGCATCGTATTAAACCCTTGCACCCGTATCGTGTACGCGGTCCGCAAATTCAATTTCAAGCGGATATTGTCGATTATCAAAAGTATGCACAGCATAATCGTGGCTACAAGTATATTCTCATGGTGATGGACATCTTTACACGCAAAGCCTGGGCATTCCCTCTCAAGACCAAGAGTGCCAAAGAAGTGTCGGGGGTTTTAGAAGCCATTTTCGCAACCATTCCCACCCCGCAACGACTACAAACGGACCAAGGCCGTGAATTTTATAACCGACCGGTGAAAGACGTCTTGGACAAGCACGCTATTGAATTGTTTTCCATCTACAGTCCCTATAAATGTGCTCATGTCGAACGCTTGAACCGTACGGTCAAGAATAAATTGGAACGTATCTTTACAGCCACCAATGACAAGAATTGGGTGGATTATATCGCAGATGTCATGTATGCATACAATCACAGCACCCATTCATCCACAGGTTTCACCCCGATGGATGTGAATGCCTCCAATACCGAGGAAGTGAAACGAAACAATGCGAAACGTCTCCGACAAAACTATAAAAAGGTTGCAGTCCCCAGAAAGTCTATCCCTGTGGGAGCACGGGTACGTATTTCACGTGATAAAGGAACGTTTGGACGAGGGTATGAAGCGAATTGGTCGACGGAAGAGTTCATTGTCTCCAACATTCTCAAGAACCCTCATGGTACCAAAATGTACAAGATCAAAGACTTGAGTGGAGAAGAGATCAAAGGATCCTTTTATGCTCAGGAATTACAAGTGATTCATCGGGAGGAAGAAGTCTATCAAGTGGACAAAGTGCTCAAGACCCGACGTCGGAATGGACGACCAGAATATTTTGTGCACTGGCAAGGTTATCCGGCCTCGATGAACTCATGGGTGACAGACTTAGAACCTCTAGGTAATGTACGCCGCTATTGATTTGTAATCATGCAGGAACTGCATGAGGAACAACATGTGTACTTGTTGAGCAATACTCAACCCCATTTGTATGACAATAAAGCCAATCATTTCTTTACACGACTGGAAAATCCACTTTTTATTCCTAAAGGAGAAACATGGGAAGTAGGTTTGAAAGAGTTTGGGTATGTGAATAATGTGGATACGATTCCCGAAGATTGTTATATTACCGTGGGGAAAATGGTGGATACGAAAGATTTGAAGGCCTATTTGCCTTATTATACGATGGAAGGGACCAATGTGGTCCGTCGTCACACCATTTTTGAATCCGATGAGGAAGTGAAACGAGTCCCCATGATCACAGCGTTGGAATTATATACACGCCGCACCATTTCCAGCATGATGACTGTCACGACACATCCATCCTACTTGTATTATGGAGGCAATGGCATAGAGGAAGCAGATGTCTATGTGATTGACATTGTCCCATTTTCCCTGTTTCAAATCAAGGAATTCTCCGCCTTTCATTACGTCCTTGTGTTTTCCCCTCATTTGGCGGCCTCACTCTTATTGGACAAATGTGTCTATCATTTATCGTTGACGGATGTCGTTCGGATCCATACACGACTCTCCATTCATCGAAAGGAATGTGACGTAAAGAAATATCCCGCTCATGACTATTGGTTCAGTGTGATTCCCTTACACCGCTGTCATTTTGCCAAACATGGGATTGAAAGGATGTTGGGAAATGAAATCTCAGTGCTGAATTTATTCAAACAATTAGAATGGTTTGGTGTGGGGAAGTTAGTGTTTCATTCATCCAACAGATTGTCCTTTCATGTAAAGCATGCTTCCAGTTATACATTGTCTGCGATGGATTATGGGATCCTCTCCGAATTGCAGAAAATAGCCACTGTTACCATGGCTTCCCCAGTGACTTATCAGGATATACAACCCCTGAGTGATGATACGACACGTGCTGTGTGGATGAGGACCGATACCTTTGTGAGCTCTCTCAAACGCAATGCAAAGGCTCCTCCTATTCCCAGAGGGCATATAGGTCTGTTTCATAATCTTCGCATCCTTCTTCCTAAACTGAGAGCGTTGATGAAAGCCGTGAAAATGTATCAACACACCTTTTTCCGAATGCAACATTTGGCCTCTAAAAAATGGATTGCTTTACCAACACGCACCATGAAAAATCAATTTATTTTCCCAGTGGAGTTCCTCAATCCACTCACCCCAAAAGAACGTGAAACGAAGTATCCACATCCCAAGAAAAAACATGTATCATGGTTCAGAAACCGTATTGATCAATTGTATGACAAGATTGATACACAGTTACACAAGATCGATCCTACCCTTCATATAGCTGATGCTCCTGATTTAGTCACCTCCCGTTTCTTGCCTACCTATATCAACACACTGAATGCAAAGTACCGCAACATGATGCGCATCCTACGTCAACACAAGATGGAAGGTGTTTTAGTCTCTAAACGATTCGGAGCCAAGAAGCGATTGTTTGATACGGTCTTATTGAAAAATGTTCGACAATCGATTCAAAAGGAACAAGGTACAAAACGGCCCATCATTCATCATCATCATTTAGTTCATTCCCATCCTAAAGATGGGAAAGAAAATGTATTGGCCAGTGGTGCGGATATGCAGCATGAAACGGGGCAACACGCCCTTCCCTTCACATCTACGGAAAAGTATCATATCTACAACACGTATAATGTATTTGCCTATCATAGTTTGGTGGATTTGATGGAGATGTATGGGCATATTCTCCATGATTTTGAAGTGAAACAGGAACGGTTGGCTACGTTAAGAAGGAGGGTGAAAGAATTCAAACCCACTGCAGGAACTGACAATCTTGACGAGATCGTTCGTGAACGAGATAGGGTGAATGCAGAAGTGACTGTAATGACATCGGATCTTTGTCAATTCATCAAGGGGAACAAACTGTTATTTTATGTGTCTAGACCTGAATCGTTTTATTACAAGAATGTAGAGAGTGATAAGACATGGAGTTCTATCGTCCCCACAGGTTATTATTCGTTGGAAACCTATTTGAATACCATCTTCCCCGCCCCCATGACATGGACCATCACATCCATGTCCTATCATTATGAACTGACCATCGATTGCACGGACGATATGGAAATCAAGATGGACCGGCACTCTAAAGCCTATGAGATATTCAAAACAGAAGAAGTGACTACCTACGTGTGGGAAGAATGGATCTTGGAAATCCCCCTCAGCACGATTCATGTTCCCTCCTTTATCCTTCAGAAACAAACCATGGAATTGGACGCTCTCTTTGAAAAGAAGAGTGTCCCCTATGCATTGAGTGGGACCCATGTCTTGCTTCGAAACGGAAAACCGACACAACAGTATAAGACCGAGGATAAGAAGCATCCCAATATTCTCAACATCAAACATGGCGACTCTTTTGAGATTTTTCATACCCTATCTCATCTCCCTAGTCCATTACGCTTCAATTTACCCACGAAATATTATACCCTTCAATCGTTTGTGCAAGCTTTCAATCAAGCCATCCCCCTGCCTGATATGGTGTGGGTGACGTATACAACAGTGGGCGTCTTTCACGTGCTTCACTTTAAAATCGCGGAAGGGTATGGGTTGAAAATCAATCCCCCACAACTCTGGCAACACATGTTGAATCATAGTCATGAATATGGTATGTTCACCTATCATGAACAAACCTGTATACACTCGGAAACGCCGGAACATTGTTCTGCAAGTTACCGTCGGTATCAACAACGTCCAAAACATGTCACCCATGGGATGACATTACACATCTATGGTTTACCGGAATATACCTTTGATTATGCCAAAGGATGGAACCACACCCTCGACACCCTCTTCCCATGGAAAGGGAAGGAATTGGATCGCTTGTTTCAGAAATCCTATTTCCCTTATGCTTACGAATCGAAAGAGCTGTTGGCCAATACGTGTTTACAATCCTACTTGTTTGGAGATAAACTCTCTGATAAGACATTGTATTCACCCGCTGTCGCGTATCAAGAAGGATCCACCCTGAAAGTGTGTAAAGATAGATTGACTTCCTTTATTGGATGGTTCAGTGAGGATATGCAACAGCTCATGACGACCATGATGGAACGCTGGCAAGAAAACATGTTTTATCTAGTGGATGGTATGGTGTTGGGAGTGGATGTGGGAAAACAAGATATTCAATCGGTGATGGTGAATACACATCCCACACCTCGCCCTTTTCTTCATCTCTATAGCAAGACCATGAAACCGTTGCACATCTATGACCACATGATTCGGCAAGGTTACATCAACCCCACCCTGGACATTTCTACCTCGTTTCATCGTGTCCGCATTCCCAAAGGGAGTTATACCTTGGAAGGACTCTTTTCTAAACTCCAAGTGAATTTACAGATGTGGACGGATGTATCCCTCTCTCTCTCGAAAGATCATTATTTGACGGTGAAAACCGCGGAACATGCCTTTATTGATTTTGGAGAAGCGTTGAGTTATCGTATAGGTCTACCCCAATCCTATTATGGACCCAATACACAAATGACAACACTCTCTCCGCTCAGCCTAACTCCCAATTCCTTCAACATTATCGTCTATTGTAATATTGTGGCGGAAAGTATTGTGGGAGGACAACGTGAACAAATCTTGAAAATTCACCCCATTGAAGAGAAACAACGTTTGGGGGAAATGGTGTCGTATGAAGTGTCCAATATTGATTATTACCCCATTTTTACATCCGCTATTGATGAGATTGAAATTCAGTTGCGTGGTGACGATGGTGAATTTATTCCGATTCATGAAGGACGATCCTATTTCAAACTCCATCTCCGCCGTAAGGAGACTAGGTAATTATGGACAGAGTGACACTCAACCATGCATGAGGAAACGATTCACTTGTTGAGTAATGCTCAGCCCAATTTGTTTCCTGAAAATAGAGCCAATCATTTCAAAAATCGCTTGGTTCCTTCCATCCCCATAGTCCATGGGGATCAATGGGAAGCCGGTATCTCCGTCGTCAACTTTATCAATACCCTTCAGACAATACCCGTGGATGTCAGCTTTAGTGTGGGGACATTGAAGGATCATCCTGAGACGATTTCGACCGTCTTTACATCCTCTATCCTTCCTGTCAAAACGGATTCACCGCGAGGAGAGCAAGGCAAACAAGGCAAACAAGGTGAACAAGGCAAACAAGGCAAACAGGGTGAACAAGACAAACAAGATAAACAAGACAAACAAGGCAAACAGGGAGAACAAGGCAAATTTACGCGCTTCAACATTCCACGCGGTATTTATTCGGAGAAGACGTTGATGCAGTGTTTGAATCAAAATCGACAGCATGGACACAATTTCCACTTTTCTATCACTACATTGGCGCCTCATGTCCATGTTGTTTCAGTGGTCGTACCCCCACACTGCAGTATGAAACTCCATCCTTTGCTCAAAGACATTCTTGGGTTTAAAACAGACTTACTCACTTCCTCACAGCAAGCGACTGCCCCTTTGAATTTGAATGCCTTTACCTACAATATTCTCCTGTATTGTAATATTGTAGGTTATCATTATGTAGGAGGTATGAAAACAAACTGTATGTGTGTGATTCCCTACACGGGGAAAGATTATGGAGATAGTATTCATCATGAATTCCAGAATGTCACCTATCTCCCTGTGAAAAGTCAACAGGTGCAAGATATTGAAATCAAACTCATGTCGGATGACGGTCATCCCATCCCTATGACAGACGGACGGTCCTATGTAAAAATGCATCTTCGACGTCGCGCAATTAAGTAATTGTCTGTTCCCAAGCACATCAAGACACGATGACGAATCTCTTTTTAATCCGTCACCGACCACATTCCTCTGGACGATTGTTTGGAAGAGGTTCATTTATGCAACGCGGTGGATGGAATAAAGTGATTGGACAGAAAACACGCATGATTAGACCCCGTGTCACTGGTGTCAAGAAACCATCCATCCGTTTGCCCAAATCACTCAAAAAGAGTGTTCCCAGAAAAACATTTCGAAAACCCTCTCGAAAAACAAATCGAAAACCCTCTCGAAAACCCTCTCGACAAGCAACACGAAAACCTTCGCAAAAGGGACTTGTACATACGGTACAGAAAACGTTGGGAAAATCGTTACGTACGACAGAGTTTCTCAATGCTGCGAAACAAGCTGTCACGGATGCTGTCAGCTCTACCGCACAAGAAGGAGTTCACCATCTCAAAAAGGGTGTGAAAGCACTCGCCAAACGCACTTTACAGACTGCTCCCGAACGTGTTGTAGAAGCTATTCAAAATAAAGTGAGTCGGAAACGCGTCTTCACGGATGAAGAAGGAGATCGGGTGGAAGCACCTGCTCCTAAACGTCGCCGTGGTCATGTGGCCATTGCTCATCATACGAAATGGGGAAAAGGAAGTTTGATGGGGCGTTATCGCGGAGGTGCTAAACAACGCATGCTCTTTTAAGAACTAAGCAATCTTAGAACATCCGTCTCATCAAGCATGGCGGAAACCCCTGCCTTATTGGATGCGCGTTACGATGTATTCCAAAGTGATAAAGTCGATGTCTCGAGTACTTCTCAGCATACGAGCGTTCTGACACCAGTCAATGGATTGGAAAATCCCGGTACCATTCAATTCACGGTCCCTCGACTAGCCATTCATTGGATGGATGTATGCAATGCCTATTTTCGCGTGGAAGTACAACTCATGAAACATGATTCGGCTAAAGGAGCAGACGTGCCATGTGAGGCGTCAGACAAGGCGATTATTATCAACAATACGGCCCACTCCCTCTTTTCCGACATTACTATCCGCTTGAATGAACGCACCATTGAAGGAGGCAATGACTTGTATTATTTGAGAGCTTACCTTAGCAATCTTTTACAATATACCAATGATGTGAAGAATACACACATGGTCACACAAGGATTTACTGTTCCTCAAGTGATGTATGACACGGAGTATGATGCAGCGACGAAGACGATAAAGACTAAGGCGGTAGAGTTTACAGATAAAGAGAATGCACTCAATCAAGCCATTCTCAAACAATGGTCAGACAACAAATTTAAACGTACCTTTGACTTTCCCCTGAAATGTAATTTGTTCCAACAAGTGATTGCTCTGCCCCCAGGCATGCAACTGGATCTCATTTTCACCTTGAATAAACCGGAATATGCCATTTATGATATGGAACATCCTGCAGGGACGACCTCTACAAAGTACAAGTTCAAAATCACCTCTTTCCAATTGTATATGCCCATGCTCACCCCGAATGCAGAACTGCAATTGAAAACTGCGAATCGACGCAAGACAGAAGCCATTTATTATCGCTACAATGGCATGACCGTCCAACGACAAACGATTGAAAGTGGAGTACAAAAGAAGACGTTTTCTAATGTGGCTGCTCTATTGAGTCCTAAACTCATCTTTTTCGCGGTTGTTCCCAGTAACTCTTGGTTTGATCCAGGAAGTCGTAAACTCTATTTTGAAAGGCATGGACTCTCTCAAGTCACCATGACTACCAATGGAGCCATCATGACAGGAGGCACCATCAATTGCAAAGATGACGTGATTGCCTACAGTCAATTCAATCGTGCGATTCAAGTCTATAACACGAATGAATCATGTGGTATTGATTTGGAGAGTTTTACCAAATACTGTTACTTTATCGCTTTTGACTGTACCTTGGATAAACAAATCGATAGTGTTCAACCCACCAATACACGTCAATATGGACTGGAATTGCAATTTGAGAATACGACCACGCAAAATTTGGATTTATTAATGTTTGTCATTCATGACGAACAATTCTCCGTCACACCGGAGAATGCTGTCATCTCCAGTGCGTATATCCCTCCCGCTATTTAAGTGTTGGTGCGCATGGACATCCTCATAAGTCATGGTGAAGGAGCCCGAGAATCACGTGCCTCCTATCGCTTGGACATCTCTTTATCAACATCGTCTCATTAAAGCTCAGCGTTGGCTGAATGGGAGACTGGTTAAGCAACACGGAAATCGAAGGAATCATGCAGGGTATGAATCAATTACAAGAGAAACATTTACTCAATGCCTGCATGTGCGAAGATGATTTTCTCTGTGCTATTCAGTGTAGTTGTCAAACGTTTGCTCATCGTCTCCTCCAATCTTCTTACGTTCCCTTCCAAGGTGTGTTTCCTGCTGATCTACTTCCTGCTCATTCCCCGGAATCAAAGACACTTATTGTCAATAGTGATCGCTCTCATCAACCTGGCAAGCATTGGTTGGCCTTTTATCAAAATGCGGATCAACGCGTGTGCGAATTCTTTGACTCTTATGGACTCACTCCATCTCACTATCCACATGTTACCGAATGGTTATCGACAACACCTTATCCTCTAAACTATCGTCGCCCTCTGCGTATACAAGGACCTAAAGCCTATTGTGGTGCTTACTGTATTTACTTTTTAAACCAACGCCCTTTTAACACGTCTATGGAAAAAACACTGACTTTCTTTCGAACATTGGATGCTTACGAGAAAGATCAAGAACTCATTCAAACCTATTTGTCCTTCAATGATAAAATTGTCTATTCCTATTTGTATTCTACATTATCCCATGTTTTGAAGTCAATAAAGAAATGAATCATGTCAATGATTGTATTTTTATTTCAGACAGAGGGTAATACTACAAGGTTTTGTACAAGGTTCAGTCACTCGTAATAGTACACTATACACTATACACAGAGTTTTTCCGTACATCATGCACGATAGACAGTGACTGTTGAAGCAATGTCTTGATCACAAAGAGGACAAGATGACGTTTCAAAGGGATTATAACATGTAGAACACATAACATTATGAGAACATGGTAGAAAGAGAAGGGACCGTTCCTGTTTAAAACATGTAACACAGTTCCGTTCACATAATAATTGAAATGTCTCTTCTTCTAATTTCTTTCTAAAGTCACTTTTATGGGAAGAGTTATCTGACACATCCGTTGCAAATCTCACTTTTTTCACTTTTTTCACTCCAGATCGCGCCAATGTCATTGTATTGCAGTGTGGCAGGGAGACATCCTCTATCCACCTACGCTCCAAATGGTGATTCATAGCATGCTCATCGAGATCCATGAGTCGATCCACTAATTCACCAGCAGTGATCGTTTCATTGAGATGTGTTACCGTTTCTATCGCTTTGAATGAATATCCCAGATCTCTTGCGACAACCCACGACGTTGGGATACTAGTTGCTGTCCGATTCATTGAGGGAATCTCCTTCGAATAGGGATTTGAGAATGTCTTCCACCAACGATTCTGCTTCTGCAATCGATAAAACACCCGTCACAATCACACTTCCGTTGGAAAAGAAGGAGCAGTGTAAATTACCTTTGCGTATTAACGTTCCGGGAAACAGTTCGCGCTCGTTGGAAATCACTGATGTCGATGGCAACTGTTGAATGGTTTGCATGCGGTCTTTTGTATAGTTCCATTGACATTGAACGGTGCAGGATTTTGTGATTGGGTCGCTCACGTCCAATCCGTAGGGGGCGAGTAATTGGCGCATCTCTCTACAAATACGATCGTAGGTTTCCAGAGAGTGGTTGCCCAAAATTTGGATACACCCCCGTGGAAAAATCTGTACAGCGACCGAAGAGTTCCATTTCCAATAGACTCGACAAGGGCGTGATGCTCGGTAGGTGGCCAGAGGGAGTTGCGGTAACAATGTCTGCAGTGGTATTGCGGAGGATGCTCTGAGCTCCACCATGCGGTTGCAGATCCTTGACATTTTTGAGAGCGGGGTGTAGATACCCTTCTTCATATAGCCGATGGTTACCGTAGGGAAGGCTCTGATTGGGTAAATACCAACACCGCTTGTCCTCCCAGATACTTAAGGCTTTCTTCACTTGCGTCACTGTTCTCATCTCGTGGTGCTGGGATTGGAGGAGGGTTTGTGACACTGTGGTAACGGAATGTTTTTCGAAGGCGTCCACATAATTCTGATGTTTCACTTGTCGCTTCTTTGCTTGACACACTCCTTTCATGCGACAGTCGTGGATTTCTTCCTCATTGCCTTTGAGGACAATGTAAGAGTACATCTTGGCACTCAAACATACAAACTCCTTCACCCTATTTCCCACACACTCGTCCTTGAAACATCCCAAACGATTCGCATTCTCGGTACGTCTCTCTGGATGACTCACGGGATAATTTGAGGTATCGAGAACACCTTTCGCCTCCCTATCAATAAAATTGGGGATGGTTTCAAACGAACGCAACACTTCTTCGCGTGTATACCGGCTGCGGACTTTGAGGAAGAAGGAGTCTGTGTCCCCACCAATGAGTTCCACTGAGGTGCACGTCTTGTTGGCTTTCCACTGGTCAAACAGCTTGTACATAATAATCTTGCTGTTGTCCAGGATGCATTGCCCGATATAAATGGGCTTGTTCAAGTCTACCTTGGTCTTGCGCACATTCACCACCACGGCTTTGTCGCTGATGTTGAAGAAAGATTGGCAATAGGGATGACGTGTCCATTTGCTAAATACATTCGGTGATCGAACAAAATAGTGCTTCCCATATTTCCGCACATTCTCCATTGTCTTACCGTACAGTGCGTTCACCATCAACTTGTGGAGATTGCGGCGCATTTTCGTGGTTGCCTTGGCGCGTTCTTGCGTATGGTATTGAACATAGGGGCGAATATACGGTTCTTGGTTGAAGGAGATCCCGTAATGAACCTTGGTGATATGTAAACCCTTCTCCACATAATACTTGAGAGCAGCGATATGTACTACATACTCTTTGCGATTCTCGTGCGTCATCATTAACTTGTTGGCTGAGTGAAAGGGTCGGTTCCCGTTCAACTCTTGCCATAGCTCTTGCATATAGGGAGACATGTCCTCCCATTTCGCCGTCCCGCGGTAAGGAGCCAATGGTAAATCTTCCGTAGCATCTTGGACGTGTGGGGGATATTCCAAATCGACGCACAGTACATGACCCGTGGTGCCATTGACATTGTATCGTCTCACCCATTCGTCGTTGATGTCCACCAAGACCTCCGGTCGTACCCAGGCAAAACAATCCTTCGGCAAAGGTCCCATCATGGCCGCACCGTATAAATTGTTCGCATCGATGTAAAACAGGTGAGTCCCTTCTTCTGCTTGCGCGCGGTGCTGATTCACAAATGTCATCCCTCCACGAATCCCTGCTTCAAACACGCGGTACATATCCACGTCATGCAATTTCTCCAACTTGACCTGTGTCTTTTTAAAGAAAAATGAATAGGTCAAGCCAGGTGTGCCGAAATAGTGGATGGGGTCCAATGCAGACACGTCGCGTATTTCACTTCGAAAGTGTTCGAAGATGTCTGCGAGCAAGGCTACATCCACTGTCAAATAATAGTGGATATAATCTTCAAACGTGCTGCACCCCGTCTCTGTCCACGCCTTTTGTGCCATAGCATACTCATCCTCTTCCAACTCCTTCTCACTCAAATCATTATAAAATGCTTCCTTCGGAGGCAATTGAGTCTCGTGGATACGATCCCAGCAGTCAAAATATGTATAGGGAAAATATCCTTTCCGAATAGATGTGTGATCGCAATTCGGATAGATGTTGCTCAATATGTGATTTGAGTGAGGAAAGTCACTGATGGTCGTTGACAAATTGTTTAGAGAGTCTTTCAAAAACTGACATGAATCGATGAATCGGAGTTTATATAGGGTATTGGATGGCATGGGAAGAACGATGGTCACTCCCAACGTCTTGTCTCCTGACACATAAAGGGGCTCGATCTTATACTTGTGATCCAGCTTGGTAAACCCTTGTACAATCACCTGGTGACTGTCATATCCCTTCCAATTGTGAAACAAGATGTTTAATGTGTTCCGGGATTGACGTCGTCGCAGGTTACATGCATTGCACAGGGTTTGCAGATATTTGCCCGTGATATGATCGTGGTCTCGCACCTTGGTCGTAGGCTCATTCTTTTCACCTTGCTTCTGGGGTTTTACATCACATCCGCACATATTACATTGAGCTGTCTGTTCATAGTCCCGCATATCATCCTCCGTCAGTTTCATGTTACGGTTTGTCGCTTTCATGTGATCAAACATCGACCAGACCACCTGTCTTATGTGTGTAATAAAGGCAGGAATGCACTCGTTCCCCTTATGGATCACCACCGATTCTTTCTTGTCCAGCGCCGGATGCCACACCACATAGGATCCCACATACGCTGCCGTATGCTTCTTGGACACGGCATCAATCATGCTCTCAATGTCCGCATACATCACAGCGAGGGGTTGAGTGGTTTTCGCGTGGTCGATAAATTCGTGCGGTTTCGTATCTTCCGGGGTCGTTTCCATCTGAAAAAATCCTCCATCGCATTTGGCTTGATGTTCCACACGTTCTTTGTGCGCCATATCCTTTGTCTTTCCATACTTCATCCCCTTTTCGTAGAAATTAAATCGTAAGCTACATAACTCGCATGTTTCAAATCGTTTTACTTGCGTTTGGCTCATATTCCGATACCACATGCGAGCACATTTCTGAAAATCCGTCACGGGAAGAAAATGTCCAGACTGATCCTCCATATCGTACCGCGTCACCATCACCAGATGAACAATGCGTGTGTTCTCCTTCACAGCTTGACGGACCGGATATAATTGACCCACAAATCCTTTACTGTCATGCACGTGGATACGAAGAATGATATTGTTCTTCTTTTCAAACTCCTGAATATCCCGTGTATTCATCAACCCCTCTGACGTCATCATGGAAAAGTCTAGATGATAATACTGGTTCAAATTCAATTTGCGCACTGCAGGAAGCTCATTCTGATAAATGTCATAGGATGTCTTGGTGCGGGAATTAGCACGTTCACGTCGAGGAATGCGATTGTCTTGGTAGGCCAGTGCATAGAGGACACTGTCTTGAAAACAATGTGATGTATACGTGTTGCGGTGAAACACACATATGCCTTTGCAGAGCTTGATATCTCGGTGAATAGGAATCGGTGCGCCCATGCGAAAATTAGGGAAGGAACTTGTTTGAACTAGTAACTCCAACACTTGTTTCACCTCAAATCCTGATCCATCTTCTTGAAAGTCTTCAATAAATTCTTCAATATTTGACACCATGTCACCGAACCATGAATCAAAGTTACGTGCTTGGACGCCTTCGTGAATGTATGAGGGTGTGGTGATGTCTCTCACTTCCTCTTCGCCCGTCGACATATCCATCTTGGCAAACCTGAGTGTCATACTCACAAACACTTTCACATCCTCGTGGGGGTGTTGTTGTACAATGACACGATATAAGTCCGCATAGATTGAATTTAAATAGACCTTCCATTCATTCGTGGCTTGATGAGGGGTAAATCGATAATTATATCCGCGACCATCCATGATCCGTTCTTCTTCCACAGCTGCACCGCCCTCTTGCATGAACTCAAACAGGTAGGGACACAAATGTTCATCCCATCCTTCCGCTTCAGCATTCACTGCTACATCACAGTAGCGACACCGTCCCACACACGCATGCTTATGGTATGCCTCTATGTCGAAACTTCCGTCGCAATCCAAACACAGCAAGTCATTGTCATCACCATAATTAAACGCGCGGCAATCGTGTTCGTTTCCATACCATTTACAGCATGTCCAACAATAGTTGCGACCCGTCTCCGCTGCTCCATGAGCAATACAGTCTTGAAAGCGAGAGAAGGACTGACGGCAGAATTCACACGCGTACTGCATGGTTAGAATGAGAATGAATTTCTCTGACAGCGCCTTTCCTTATATACCGTGCGGTGACTCATCACACGTGCTCGGCGCCGCGTGCTCCGATTGGTGCTCAACCCCCAAGTGCGCCGATGCGTGCTCCGTGCTCTGATGCGTGGGCGTGTGCTCTGTTTCCTGTCTTCTTCGCTACTGATGCGTGGGCGTGTGCTCCGTGCTCTGATGCGTGGGCGTGTGCTCCGATGAAAGTGCACATGTACTTAAGTGCAAATGCTGGAAAAAGGGGCTAGAATTGGCTACTATCATATCTTCATGATGATCGGCCCTGTGGTTACCTAGAAACCCTCTTACAATCGAAATGAAACATCTCCAGGCAACCTTCTGACATTCAGACAATGCTTCATAAAAGTCGTTCGAATCAATAAGTTTCTTCACCTGTGGTCCCACGAAAACTCCAGCGCTGATCTTGGCATTCGATAGCCTTGGAAACAAATTTTCTATGTATTTGAAAGCTTCACTTTGCTGATCGAGCTGTTTCACAAATTGTTTTATAAGGCCCAATTTGATATGCAATGGGGGAAGTAGCACCTTTGAGGGATCCACTAAGGCTTCATTCTTTACATTAAGACTTCCAATCTCGTAAGCAGTCCTCGCAGGCCACTCCTTCTGTACATAATGACATGCCGTGTTTCTGCTGTCCCATAAGCACAGATAGCAAGGATATTTCGTGAAACCTCCCTGCAGGCCCATCAAGAAGCCAATCATCTTGAAATCGCCGATAAGTTCCCATTGATGTTCGTGGTATTTCAACGCTTCCAGCAATATTCTCACGTTCTGATATTCCACTTTCATTTGAACAGAATGTGCGAGTGGAATTGAAGGCCAAATGTTAGTGTTGTGAAGTAGAACAGCCTTCAAACTACTAGAAGAGCTGTCTATGAATAGTCGCCAATCTGAAGTATTCATAATAATGTCCATGTCCATCTCATGAAATAGTCCATGAATGTCATGACAATAACACAATCCATTTTCAAAAGAAAAGAAGTTTGAAAAGTCAGAATGTCTTTTTCTTTGAGATGTTATGCGCACGCTGTCGTGAACTAAGTCCCATTGCTTTAATCTCGATATTAGAAGCTCACCATTTGACTTTGTTAGGCCCAAATCTCTGATCAAATCATTCAAATCGTCTTGATTTGGATAGTAAGGGAATCGAATACGAGGTTGGACAGAGTTATCGAAGTCGCTATCGCCATTTGAGTCACCTCCATCAGACGAGAGTGGATCTGCTTCGTTTCTAGGACATTTTGGAATGGGCAGTGTTGGATCATGAGGTACTGGTGCTTGAGATGATGGAATATCAGGGTAGAATATTGGTGGAGCGTTTTTTCCTTTTCTACGTTTTGATGGGTCAGTCATACAAAAATAACAGTCTGTCACATGATTCGTGGGCTCACGCCAGATCCGAGGAACAGCGAAACGCATAGATCTTTGCTCACCGCGATACCATCCTTCAAGAGTTCGACGGCAGAAATCACAAATAACATGTGGCGCCCAATATTTGTCTTGGTCCCCCACAGGCATACCAAAATAAGCATGATAAGCTTCTTTTGCACGGACACTAGTTTCTAAAGAATTTTTTCGGGCCGACTTTGAGAAGAATTCACCACAAATATAACAAAAACAGTCTGCTGAATACTTGCATCGACGAGAAGCCATGATGGAATCGCTATAAAGTGATCTGATTGACAAAGTCTTTTCTTTTTGCTACCTGTGGCAAACACATCATTACCCAAAAATAGTTACTCGTCACTCCGTGTCTTTTCACCAAGAATAACTCAAGAAATGATTTGTTCACAGATTGAATTCATTTGGTGACACGTCAAAAGGCAATATACTGTCATTTCTAAAAATAGCACCTCGTCATCATTAAGTTAAGCTATGTTGGTTCTCGAATCTCGTATATTTTATAAGAACAGATTCTGTCTGATAACAAAAGATCAGTATCTCAAGATAATGCAACAGCAAGTCTGTGACCAAATATCATCCTTTAAACCTACCATATGCGTATTACACAGGTCTACTCGTTTAAGGTGTACAATACATGTGCAATACGCCCTCTAATACATTGCTTTCTGCTCCAGTATTGATATAGCCTACATGTAAACTATAATAATCTCATTATCATGAACATGTATCAACATAACACTGATTATAAAATAACAACTACAAGAAGAGTTACCTCCTTCGATGTATGGCCCATGTAAATAGACTAGCTTATTATGTATATGTACAAGAATAAGGTAAATCGAAATTTATATTACTTAAACCGATCTTTGCGAGTTAAGATTAATATTTTCTTTAACAGATACTATCACTTGAAGAGAAAATGTAGTGTATTAGTCAGGGACAAGAAAAAAAATTTTTTTTGTTACACTGTGTTATTTTTATTGCCGAAACTAGCTAAGATCCAAACTCTTGTTTCCCAAAAGTTTGCTTACTGCGGATGGTTTCAATTGCGATAAATTCGTCAGTGCGACTTCTAAAGATGTCAACATCCTCATTCAGTGCCACTCAGAGCCGTTGACTGCACTAGGTGACATGCCACGCGTAATTCATGCGCAATTACGGAACATCCCAAACATCCGTGGTTAAGGACATTCTATTCTTCTACCCGCGTGCATACGCGCTGCACTAAGAGTCAGAAATCACTTGATCTGATGCTGTTAAAACATGGGGAATGTTTATGAATACGCGCGGGCGAGCGTTTATAGTTTGCGCGTCGCCCACGGTTGTCTGCGCTGCCGCTTGAACCAATAAGATGAACCACTAAGCATGTTCTGTCTTCCCTGAGCATAACATTGAGGTCCTATCACATTGTTTAGCCTCTGATACATGCAGACACATGAGACGCAAAGTCTATATAACAGGACTGCCAACTATACTAACTTATATAACAAATGTTGCAGCAGTGTCCCGCATAGCCACGGATGTTTAGGGTCATGTGTAATTACGCGTAGGTTATGGGCCGAAACCTTGCTTTATGCAGCCACATGATTCCTCTCTGATGACTCCGTACACAGTGATCTTATTTTGGTTTCCTCTGTTTCTTGATTTTCATGATCTATAATTTTTGGCTAGCTTAATTCTCGTCATGTCTCATGCCGAGCTCTCATCTTTAGTTTACAGATATAAATAAAATTACATATTCCCGTCACATTCCCATTACATATTTCCCGTCACCTTTAAAAGTGGGTCGACTAGCCTTCGTATGTATTACGCGTCCTACTCTGTGCTAGGGTATGGATCTCACTGTTTTAAGTATTAACACATATTCATACGCATTAGATTTTAAGTAATCTAATATATTGCACGTTTTTCCACTAGGCTAGCTGCTTTAATTTTGTTTTCTTCCGTTTCCTGGATTCATCGTATTTTTAGCCGTGGCGTGATCTAATTTAATTCATACGAGGCGAATTTCGTATAAAGGAAGAAAGAATATCGGCAATTCCCCATCAATACGGTTTAGTGTTGACCGGATCACACCGGGGACACCGAATCACAACTTTCATCAGTTTGCAAAAGCAAATTTCGTTTTAAATTGGGAAAGCAACCAGAAAGACAGTTGGGAAAACTTTGTATATTACCTGCGAGTTTGATGAGATACGTGAATTATCCTACAGTATTTGACCGTTGTAAGACATGAATGAATGACCTGCATACTTCAAGTTGAATTTTCATTGTTTTTCTAAAGCAGGTATTCATACATCAATGAGTTGACGTACATAAGACTTTCATTACGTTTCTCTATCATACATGTGTTGCCGAAATTTGCAAATTCAGCTTTCTTTGTTATGGCATCCTTGAAGTAGATGAATGAATAATTGAGTGGATACTTTAAACGAAGAATACTTACTTCAACAAGAACGGTAGCCAATGACGTTAAAGTGAAGGTGTACCAAGTGGTTGGATTACTAGCAATGTTGTCGTAAATCCACCATGCCAAGAGACCCAATCCCTCTAATGGAGCAATAAACCTGAAGGAAGGAAAAACCTTTCATAAAAGTGTGTGATGCAAAGGTGTAAAGCTGAAAAGTCAGTCAACATACAGTAACATAACAATCAATTGCATGTCAATAAAGACCTTTTTTCGAAAACTTTTAATGCATTTAATTCAATGAACAAAAATATTCAATTTATGATTGAAGTACAAAAAGATGACGGTCTGAACGTTTTAGACATAAAATTTTATATAAAAAGTAGCCAAATTCAGTGCGAGCATTATGGGATATTAAGCCACACACTTGGCCAACCATTCTGGTATTTGCATGAGGAAGGAGATTTGGCTCCTAAGCCATACTTTGTTAGTAACATTCGTAGATATGTTTCAGAACGCCGTTAAACTCCAATGAAAAAGCTAATGCTTTAGATTTCATGAATAAAAGAATCTAGGAGAGTAGCTTTCAACCATCTCAAAATTACCGAAAACTAAAACAATTGTACAAGCCTCCAATTTGATAGACTTAATTATCTTTACACATTGTCAGCGACAGCTGTAATAGAAAAAAATAAAATTGATCAGATTAACTCTGCTGATAATAGCTGCAGATTAACTTTATGTCAATATAAGCAAATGCCGCAATTACTGCACTGCCCAACAACATACAGTGTGGCAGACTGGCAGGATTTCTCGTGCAAGTTATTAATTTTTTTCTTACTCTACTTATATTTACACAGACCGTTTTTTTTCATTACCTAGCTACCATTTGAATATTATCAGCATTTACATTTATGTCTTATTCTTATTTTTTACATTGGCTTTACTTAGTGAATAGTGCGATTTGTGATTTAATTAATTATTAATTGTGTTTCGCCTAAGGTTAGCCCTTGCTAATTTGAAAAGATAAGCGTGACTTGTCCATGAGAATTACAGCGAGACCAGGCAAAAGACTCCATAACACAATAAAATCTGAAATAGATGATAAAGGCTTTCGTCAATGTGAAATTTGTAAAGAGATCGGTCCTAAATACAACCAGCGACAAATATTTAGTTTACGATTTTTTTCTGTCAGTAAAGTACATTGGCCAAAGTAGCCAACTTTTCCGATCACGGCATAATGAACACGAACGTAGTGTCAGAAATAGTAGAGACAAGAAAAATGTCCTGAGTGATCATCATCTCAAACACCATACCGCTGAAATGATGGACGTTAATTACGTATTTCAACTGTGATATTTTTGATAAGCAGAAATCGGGGATATCTACTACGACGGCTGAATCTCGCTGGATTGCGCCGAAAATGCCGAATTTGATAAACGTGATGAGCTAGTGTGAGGAGATATCGAATCCGAGACCAAAGTATGTAGCCCTTGTCATGTAACTCTGCCACCATTGAAGCAGTGGCTTAATTTAATTATGTTGAATAAAACTTCGTGATTAAGAAGGCAGTGAACAAATTTTTGATTTTGACAATGGTGAAATTAAAGAAGCTCCCGTATCGTCACATCATGAAGCATTGACATTAAATCCATGAACTTTAGCATATTCCTGTGCATTATCTGAGATGAAGATGTCCATGGATTAGACATGAGAAACTATGTAGTACCGCGACATATTACAAGCTCTGTGCATTCGAGATGAACTGCCTGAGAAATACAATGAACATCAGATGGTACGAGAGGATCACCGACAAGACTGAGAAATATGATAAGTGACTGGAGAAGCATGGTGAATCGGGTAGAAGATCAGCAAAGAAGATGGTCTCATCCCGATGCAATGCTATATAGAAATCATGGCTATGATAATGTAGAGCTGTTGTACGAAAAATGAACGCAGCAATCGAGTCTACGTTAGCGGACGATATTGCTGTGTGAATTTTGAGTAAGGGAGAGTGGGGCACATTGAGCATGGTTTTGAACTTTCTCGATAGTTCGAATATACTTAATAAAATGAACCAAAATCAAACTCGGATGAGAAGTTGAGGTCATGCTAAGTAATCTCTGAGTTTTTGGACGTTTATGTGACATTTCATCTCCTCACAATTTGAATTTTAAATTTTTTACCAAAGTGGTTCGATGTGCGCCATGCTTGAGGCACTTTGAACCACCCAGTGGAGCACTTTGACCCACCTTTGTTTATTGCTCTCTTATGCAACTTTATTTGAATTTATATATCTGATCTATAGCTTCAGTTCATGGATAATCAAAATAAAGCAACAACATTCATAGATTGAGATCTTCATTGGCAAAAATAATAGCAACTAATTTTATGTGAAAAAAATGCGTGCTGACATCTGAAAGTAAAATGTTCATAGATCAGAGTTCTCAGATTAATAGTATTATTCATCGATAGAAGAACCTTGGTAGGAGCATTAGTGCTGAATGTACAAGGTGGCCATAAAGTCGCGCACCAAGATTTTAATTGTTCTTATGGATCTCTAAATGCCTTAAGGAAAACATGAATTAGTTGTGAACAAAGAAATTTATATTTACAAATGTTCAAAATGCTGCCCTTCAGCAGCCAGACATAAATCAAGCCGATGGTGAAAGTTATCAAACACTCGATTGAGCAAACTTGAATCACCGTTGATTTGCTGACAGGCATCCCGAATTCGAGTTCTCAAATGATCCAGGTCTTTCATGCGCTCGGAATACACTACTTGCTTTGTGTATCCCCAAAAGAAGAAATCCATGGGATTCAGGTCAGGGGAGCGTGGAGCCCATTCAACTTTCCCCCTTCGACCAATTCAATTTTCGAAGTTTCGATCCAGCCAGTCACGCACTTTCAAGGCATAGTGTGGAGGCGCTCCATCCTGCATGAACCACTCAGGTCGACCTTTTCCAATTGAGTCTATAGCTGGGGCAGAAGTTCTTCTTGCAGCATTTTGAGATACCTGCTGCCGTCAAGCGTTCAGTCAAAAAAGAAGGGTCCTAAAACATGGTCCTTCCACAGACCGCACCAGACCATCAGTTTCACTCCACTATGTTCTCTTGTGGCTTGCATCCAGTGTGGATTCTCCCGCGCATAGTAGCGACAGTTTTGCTTGTTCACTTCACCATTCAGGTAGAAGTTAGCCTCATCGCTCAAGAGAACTTTCTGATGCACCATGTCAGGATCTTCATCCAGTTGGTTTTCAAACCATGTCGACATTTCCACGCGTCGGTCCGAATCGTCTTCGTGCAACATTTGGAGAATCTGAAGCTTTTATGGATGGAAATGCTCTTCTTTGACGTCGACTATCTTCTGCATCGTGGATCGGGGAACGTTTATTTCACGAGATGATCTGCGCACGGACATCTTTGGACTCTGTTCAACTTTATCAAGAATGGCTGTTCTTGTCTCATCAGATATTCTTGGACGTCCACTTCGCTCTTTGTCATGAACACTACCTGTCTCTTTGAACTTCAAGAGTAACCGACCGACTGAAGATTGACTAACATTCATTCCTTCGTGCTTTGAATTGAACGTTTCAGCAACAGACCTGTTTGTCGCACCCTCTCGCCCAAAAAGTAAGATAATTTCAATTCTGTGTTCAATTGTCAAAGACATGCTCGCTAGTTGTGATTAAGAAGCCATTGTTACTTCCGTTTATTCGATTTCAGAGTAACACTCATGTCATCATCAGTACGTTGTCATCTACATCGAATTACGTTCATTCATGAAATGAAGAGAACAAATTGTCATTCGATAAAAGTGTGATTGAGGTGTGATTGTTTCTAGCTAGAGCGTATGTCAAATATGGTAGGGTGCGGCGATGTTTTATTTTCCCCAACGATCGATTTATTTTCGATTTTTTTTCGATTTCGGTTTTTTTGTAAACCAAAAAAGAAATCATTTCAAAACAGTCTGAGTTTTATTTTATAATTACGTGTAAGTGGGCGATACATGTATAACAAACGTCTCAAAATATCGGCCAATACTGAATCATATGAAAGCATATTGTGAAGTCTAATTAGAACGCATTACCCCCTACTCATTCAAAAGTTGCCGTGCATCAGTTGCCGTGCGCGCAAGCCACTCAAATTTGCACGACTGGACGTTATGGTATTGCCCGTTACACTTCCTAGTCTTTCCGAAGCCGTGTTTTTTGCTGAAATGCACAAGAATTGTCGGGCGATCCTGGCCAAATTTGGAAGATTCTGCAGTTGATTCTTCCAGAAGGCAAGAACGTCAAATTTTTTGTGGTCGGGTGCAGGATTTGTTTGCTCCACCAATTCGACATATCGCTGCCACTCCATCATAGCTCGGTCTTTGATGTTTTTGCTATCTGATTCTACCGGAGATCTAATTTTCATCTGCGACCACAAGGAAACAAGTTGTCGTTTCTCATCAGACTTTTCTTGGCTCACTCCTGCAGTAATCACCTTCTCTTCTGTGTGAGATGCTTTCTGCATGAAGTCGACAATACAAGCGACGATAATGTTCTTCGCAACATCAACTTGTGTGGAAGAGAGAACACGTAGAAATCGTGGATCGATCGCAGATGCGACCAACAGAATTGGTTGTTCATTACCAGGTGTCACTTGTTCAATTCTGGATTTCATCGAGTTCAATATTGCGACTTTGAATGAAGTCAAGGCGGTGGGGACGTCGATGAGTTCAGTCAGGGTTGACAGTAGAGGCAGGATAAGATTGATCGAAGGAGACAGTTCACAACACAAGTCACGAGTAACTTCCTCGAATGGTGCCAACATTGATGTCAAGGTTTCGAGTAATTCCCACACACCGTTTTGGAGAATCGGTGGAGGATTGCGTGAATTCCAAATTTCGAGCAATGAGCGATTGATTTCTTGACGATTTTCTATCATCACTGACCAAGTATAGAAAGATGAGTTCCATCGTGTTGGAACATTTTGCGGAATTCTTTGAACCGATTTTCCAGATTCTTGCTGCAGATTATTTAGAAGTCGAACTCCAGGATTGCTACGATGGAAGAAGCCAGCTCTCGCTCGACAAGATTTCCCAGGATCATTAACTGCCTCACAGGCTTTGAAGGAGTCTTCAATACACAATTGTAGTGTGTTTGCCATGCAAGGCATTCAAGGAATTCCAGTCAATTCAAATACCTCGTCGAACATTGCCAGCGTTGTCGGTCACTCCAGCTTCGAATACCTGATCATTAACATCGATGGACATTTCTTCCATTAATCCACGCTGACACTGTGATATTGTTTCTCCAGTATGGTCTCTATCTGACGAATTGAAAGGTTCAACTCCGATGCAATAGGAATCTAGCCGGTAGTCGGCGTCAATAGAAGATGCAGTCACTTCTAAGAAACTCTCATGATTCTTGGCGTCGTAAAAATCGAGAGTTATTGCGTATGATGGGAAATCATTCTCTTGGAAAAAGTTCTGCATTTTCACATCGATTTCTCGTTCCAACGTCGGAAGCACAGTGCGCCGCATTTTGGTCTCACTAGGAATGTCATATCTGTTGTTCAAGCATTCGACAAACTTGCGAAAATGTTCATTTTCGACGAAACGAATAGATAGATATCCCTCAGCGATAGTTTGAGCAAGTAGACGATCGAGCTTTAGTGCTTTGGCACTACAATGTGGATACTTGTGAGGAACCCCAAAGGAAGTTTCGATGGTTGATTGACGAGATGGCTTTCTTTTCACCGCCTTCTTTGCTTTCTTCTCTGACATCTCCTGCTGAAGGTCGGAGTAGATTTTCGGATGATCGTCTTTCAAATGTCTGAACATATTGATAGTCGATCCATCCTTCACCTTTACACTCGGATTCCACCTGTGAGACATTTCGCTGACGTCTTGCAATTGTCTAAAGTAAAATAACGACGTATTTGTGATTTCTGTTTCGTGGACATACCGACGGTTGGGGGAGCGTAGAATGCCGAAATTGACTACAGCATAGCCCTCTCGATCAAAGGCGATCATGATAACAATGTCTAACTTTAAACCAATCAGCGTCCCAACGAGTTTCGTCACCTGCTGCTCACCTTAAATCAACTATTTTTAGCTTCCCTAAGAAATAGTGCACGGAGTCAAGGACAATGCCAACGCCGCTGACTCGTAGCTTCAACCGTTGGTTGGCTTCAACTGACATCACAGATTAGTCACACAAAAGACTGCCTGAGCAGATTCTGGCTGATAGCAGTAGCAGTCTAGCACAGCAACTTGTTTGATGATCAAGTAACCATCCTACATATAGCTAGCTGGGAGGAATCACTGATAATTTCAATTAAGAAATCGTTCTCGTGTACTCGTACATGAAATGAATTGGGTTTGACCACTTCCCATACCTGTATTGACCTGAATTGGGAAATGTAGCATTTATTTATCAAAACGAAAAAACCGAATTGAAAATCGCGATCTCTTTTGATTACCGATCGATTTTCGATTTTTCAATTCCGATCGATTTTTTCCCGATCGATTTAAATCGCCGCACCTTAAAATATGGCTTAGTGCGCGACTTTATGTCAAATATGGCTTGGTGCGCGACTTTATGGCCACCTTGTATTTATATATACAACTACATTTATCATTTCTGAACATCACGCATTACATCTAAGACACGAGTATTCCTAGGCAAAATAGCAGAGAAATTATCAAAGACGAAAACAAGATGCATTAACGTTTCAATTTATTTGACCAGCAAGGGAGGTTCCAGGGTATTCGTAGCAGTATCATTTTGATTGAGATCACTGATTTATATCAATTTATCAATTAAATGTTTCAATATTTATTCTTCGCCATGCTGCCCTGATGCTTCGTTTTCGAAAAGAGTTGCAGCGCACAAAAACGAATACCATAACTGCTCAAATATTGCTAAATAGTAAATTTGACAGCGTTGCAGACCAATTTTGTAGCATAATCATGTGTCAAAACTCATAAACCGCTTAGTTCACTCAATAAAAGAAATATTGAGCATCGAAGTGTGGCACTATGAACCATGTTCAAAGTGCCCCATCTTGGTTGGTTAACTTTTCAAAAACGTGCTCGTGCACTTAAGGCTGCACTCAAATAGTTTTTAACTAATAGACTAATGAAGCTGATAAAGAATGCTTGAGAAAAATGCTTTCCAATGAAAATACACGAAAGTTTTTATGGCCACTAAAATAAAAGTTCTGATTTTCTGAAAATTTACTTTTTCATTGAAATTTTTGGGGAATCCTGCGAAAATAATGATGGAGAGTACAAACAATTGAAATTATCAGAGGAATCATGTTTATTTGTTGAAATAAACAATATCTCAAAGCATAAAGTTTCCACAATTTATAGTTTCAGAGAAAAGGCTGGTGGTTCAATGTGCCCCACCCTCCCTTACAACAATGCATTGCTATTAGTATATGTCTCTTGTCACGGAAGTCTATGACAATGTCGCAGACTACACGGCGCAATATTGCATTGTGTACTTTTGGTAGGCCTTATTGTATTGGGTACTTTTGATAGTAATCACATAAATCATCAACACGACAAAGTCGCTTAACTAATAGCAATGCGATCTTTGTTATTGATTGACTAAACAACTGGTTTAATAGCTTCTGCTTCTTTGCGGCAGGGATACTTGGTGTGCGCCACTGTTAATGTTTGAATGTCGTGATCAGTTGAATCACTGTATCGCAAGGTGCCATTGCTATGAACGAGAAGGAAGCAATATTTATGATGGCTTATGTGGCTGCTTTACTTGAATTAGGGTTCTCTCCAAGACATGCCAATAAATATTATAAAAATGTAGATGGGTGGTGTTGCCATAAATTCATCACTATCTTATTAGAGGTTCTGGTCGTATGCGAGACATCCTAAGCGAAGAGACCGGCTAATCCTCATGATTCTAATCTGTCTTTCTATCTTTAACAGATTCTTGATTTATCAATATTCAACTGAACGACTGGGCGACGCTTTGAATGATGAAGCTTTTATGTCACTAATCCCCATGCTTGGGGCTCGGACGGTGCTGACATCGTCAGACTTACAATGTATGGAGCGTTGTAGTACTTTTTGTCCGGATGCCCTTCCTGCCGACTTCCAGTGACACCTGCGGGCCTCAACCTCTGGACCAAAAGATCGCTATAGGCCAAGCATTTAACCACTGTGACCACATAGACCATTTTTCGAAGTCATCGAAAAATTTATTAGCATCTCATCGATAATTTGATAGAATCAATCTCGAGGCGAGTCGTTGATGTCATTCACAGTGGGATTACAATATATTTTGATTGCGGACCCACTGATTTACTTAGTGAATAATTTTAGTCACTAAATCACTTGCTAATTATATGTTTCATCATTATATATTTCATAATAAATACGGAGGGAGCGGTCAACCTTAGCTAATTATTTATTTGAGTAATGAGCACATTGACAATCAGAAGCTTGAAATCACCTTCCCACTGATGCTGTCTGCACACTCTATGTCAAAAATTCATCAAATCAAAGCAAATAGGAGGGTGATCCATGTTTTATTATCGCTCTGTTGTCTTCAACAAACCCTCTCAATTGACACGAGAAGACCTGCCAAAGTGTAGGCATGAAAAACAGATCTAACTTACTGCATGACGATGCACCAAGGTATGGGCAGATTCCAATCATTGGAGCTGTATTCATTGACGACAACTCTCCGAAATTTGAATATTCCATAGTAGCAGACGCAGAATTGAATAAGCAAGCCTGAGATTAGCATGCCAAATCCCCAAACAGCGTCCTGCAAGGGTTTGTAACAGAATGAACTGTGAAATTAGCATATTTATATACGACTATGCTGTGTTGGCCTGGTATATCGCAATGGATGACAATTGTACATCTTAAATGTAGGCAGCATGATGATCAGATGATGTTAGTAGAGGCCTTAGACGCGGGCGCAGAGTAGGCCCCTAATTAAATGAAAACAGATGACATCGTGATATAGACACCTCCAGGTAAAGTAATTGGCCAAGTTATTCGATGTAATTATATCATATATTGTATTGCCGACGTTTTGGAAGCGTTCGTCCTTTGTTAAGACAAAAAAAACTCAGTTTTAAGAGTAAACTGACTTTACTAATTTCACATTTTTCAAGTTGTTTTCTTGCCATACTACAATGATTATTGCTTTTGACTTTTGTAAGTTTGAATTCTGGAGAAAATCTTCTATACTTAATGACCTTAGTTCTCAGCATAAATGAATGCTGTACCAAGCACGAACTAAAATAAGTGATATCTCATATCACTTTATTTAGTGCGTCCTTGACTGCACACTGGAGATGCCCATTATGCATTGAGGTATGCAAGAGTTTCTATTATGAATGATGATCGAATTTGAAAAACTGTCACAACAAAATAATTCAATTTGAATTTGAATCATGAGCAGAAATGAATCAATAACATTAATGAAAAAATCTCTGTCTCCCTATAGTGCATTACTCAACATAATCATCAGGAATGCTTGCAATCACAGAATTAGATTCATCTGCACGCGCTTCGGTTTCCTAGAAAGGAAGGGTTGTATGTAGCCTTAATATCGAAAGGCACATCACAAAATTAGACAACTTACTCCTTCTTGAATGGATAATTCGTGTATCGCTTGCCATTGGAAATGGCAAACAATAAACTTTCAGCAGAGGACATCAGAGCCAGTGAGAGATGCGAGCGTGCTGTGATATCACTTCGCACACACTAAAACTAACATCGTCTACC
Source organism: Prostheceraeus crozeri (assembly GCA_907163375.1). Lineage (NCBI taxonomy): Eukaryota > Metazoa > Platyhelminthes > Polycladida > Euryleptidae > Prostheceraeus > Prostheceraeus crozeri. The sequence continues at coordinate 120,567 of CAJQUW010016831.1, read as the reverse complement.
TAACATTCGATTCATTGCATGCTCTATGCAGTAAGGAATGGTGAGAAAATGATGGTGAAGTAATCAAGTGAACTAATTTTCGCACGCCTGCTACTTTCTTTAATAATGATCGGAAGGGCCACATTATGGAGAAAACGTGTGGGCAATGATCTGAATTCTTCGAATCTGAAGGAAATTTGGCAATCGAAGCACTTTGCTTGAACTCACATTAATCCGCAAGCGAAGTACGACTTTTTCCTATCCCTGTAAGAGTTGTTTTTTTGAAAAAGACCAATCTGCCGAAGATAAAGTTTATTAAACGTTCAGAAACGCAACGTGTCCGAGACCAACTCCGTCATCAGGCTATACATTGTATCTCTGTAAGGTATTAGAATTCCTTTTTGCCCACTTAATAACTTCTCGATGTGCCGTCGATTTCGAATTAATCACGCTTCTGGCAAACCAAAGCAGATAAACTAAATATTAATTCTGTGCTTGCAATATCATGAAAGGTATGGATATTTAGGTAAAACATAAACTTCGAAGACAAAAATTGCTCAAACTTTATAGCAACGTCCGACAGTCGTTAAGAGGATATCTATTGCTTGGATTCTGAAAGCACTTTGATGCGAAATACTGTTTCATTTGCTAGAATGTCATCGACCTCGTGGTGGCTCTTCTAATTTGAAACAAGTTGACTGTTATTCAGAAAAGTTAAATATTTTTCAAATTTTGATTAAAATCATTTGTTCAATTTAATTTTTTCGGTTCAAACTGCACAAATTAAACTGTTATATCAGATTCGTGATTGAAGATCATTTCATGCTAGGTGCAGCTTGGACCATTTGCTTCCATAGCATTGTCTGAAACGCTATGAGCATTTTTGTGAAATAGTGAAAGCATAATTTTGCTTGTGAAGAAAACAGTTAATCAAATTGTCAATAGCAAATATTTTTCGATCTACATATTTTAGAAAGAGATTACTTATTACTGTCATTTCTAAAGCAGTAATCAATATTCCTATGCTCAAATTTGTGTTTGGGAACGTGAATTTGAAACGATTTCCTTTGAAAATTAGCAGATTTACCTGATTAGTCAAAACGTCAACTGACCAAGCTGATCCAAACCCGATCGCAAACATAATCACCACCAGAGAGGGCGTGGCGATCTTGCGATTTGTAACTGTGGATGAAAGTAAAAGACAAAATATAATGTACACATAATTTGCACGGCTGATGCAATATTGAATGGATTTCGAATTATTTGAAATTGATTGAAAATGAATTGAAGCTATAATATTCATTGGAAATTTTGTATGCCCTAAACACTACCTGTTTCATAATCATATGGAAGCTTTTCATTTTTATAATGTAGTCTAAGGGTTATACTTGCAAAAGATAATTTCACAAGTATATTTGAAGTGCTTCATTTTTGCATAGAATCGGTCACATTTTCGAATTCTATGCAGATACCATTAATTTAAGATTTTAGAATTGATGGTACAATTAAGCAGTATTTTCTGTGTTTTGTATCATTTTGGATACACTTAATCTCTTAGGTATCATAGGCAGTGTTCTTCAATCACACTTGAACTTGTGCGACTATAATTCCACACACTATTGGAAAGACTACTTTTTGAAAGGAAATCCTCCAGACTTTACACTAGCAGAAGCATTTTAATTACAGATGTTACAGTTAATTCTAGAAATGACATCTTTTTGCTCAACCACTTTTTTAGCATATCAACCATGCCGGCATCACAAATGGCTGTCATTAATAGGTCTATTTGCCAGCAGTTACACCAGCTTAGAATCATAATTTTTTGCCATGGAATTCATATCACGTGTGTGTGCGTGTTCATGTATCTCCTGCAACATGAAATTCGCTACATCCTCGATCTTACAAAATGGGGCTCATTGCGGAAAGTGGGGCGCGCTCCATTCTATAAAGACAGAAATATCAATAAATGCATCTTGTACGCAATCTTTTGATCAAAATGTATTATAGGGATCATGATATTGTCCTCAAGAATCGTTTTCAGTCTTCAGGTGAAGGAATTTCATGTTTTTCTACGAAAACAACTTGAACCTCACGTTGAAGGAATATTGCAAGCGTGCTGCTTGTTTACGTATGCTTCCAGATACGGATTTAATAGTAGCCACAAATGATCTTGAGAATTCATACACAATTTCTCAGAAATCGTCACGGAAGGATCATGCGGGCTGCAAAGCTATCTGCGATTAAAACTCGTTCATTCAAACACCTGGATCCCACATTGCTGCAAGAACATGCTTCGCCACATATTGCTGCATATACGAACTTGTGTGTATGTGTGTTACTCTTATTTCAACAACAACATCTGATGGGTGTTGCATACGATTGACGTGATTAAATGACTTGAATTTAATTAAGATGTGTCTGCTTATGATCACCGACATCTCTAACATCTCATTTTCACGGAAAATTACAATCTGCTTCTCATTGAAATTGCATGGATTTTTCTTTGATCATGTCTGACAAGAGAGGAACGGGTAGATTATACATGTATACTTTGAATCTCATGTCTGTGTTTAGAACTTATGGTAGTGTATTCCTGAACGAAAAATTCGCTAATTAAAAGATAATGACAAAATCTGGAAATAGTTATCATCTATAAAAATGTAGAAATAGTCATCATCTAAACAATTTTTGTATAGGATATGCATTTCATACTAGGAATTTTCTTTATACATCTCCTTTTGCATCCACATTTTTGGGACGTTGTCTTCGAATTTGCTTCCGTTATTAGAACAGCTTGACATCTCACTTAGGTTTATAGTATTCCAATTTTCCTAAATCTTCAGAGAGAAAGGCATTCCTTGTTACGCATTCCGATGTTTTTTCTCAGATTCATTATCCTAAAATTTGACAAGGTGCAATGAAATTCATGTAAATCGAGTGAGGAAATGTTGATATTATTTAATTACCATGTTCAAAGGATGAGGGAGGGTGTATTTATCGAATTCTATTGTCACTGTTTTTTTACACATGCAGATTATGAATGAGTTGACAAGAGTTTAGTTGAATAAACTAGCATTTAAACATCACGTTTTGTCCCACGCTTTTCGAAATCATCACTAATGAGCAGTGTAATAATTTCGTGTGAACTTTACAAAAGGCATTGAGAACATTCTTGTATATCAATCATCAAAGAATGATGATTCACACGCATTCGCACGACAGACACCAATATTTTCATTATTCTAAAATCAAATTGTCTCACTCAAAACTGCTAGAGATTACATTAGAATGGAATTTCTGAGTAATCCATGTTATTTTGAATATAGGCTATGACATATTTTGAATGGAGGGCATTGTCTAAACTTTCTTAGAATAGTCACTTTGAAAAATTTCATTCTTTCTAAAAAGTTTGCAATTTCAAAAATGAAGATTATTTAGGCAAGAATTCAAGCACTTTGCATCAATTTTCGAAGAAAATGCCCTGATGCGATGCTGTAAAACGTAACGCACTATTCATGCGAACTTGGTGCGAGCTGTAGACTGCGAAAGCTGGGCGGTTTTGGCTGTACGAATAGCAAATTAACCTTTGTTGTACTTGAAAACTTGGCCTACTATTTGTTTTCACATCTAACGAAGAATTCATTTCTTGCCCATTTCAATTAGCAATGCATTCTATGTATATATGCATACACCGCACGACATTGATATTTGTTTGTACAGAGACTATGGTACAGAGATCGCTGTACAGTCCTTCAGGTTGTTCGGTCAATCTGGATACTTTAAGCCAGTTTCGGATATTCCTAGCCGATCTGATGAGCCTTTGTACAGCGTTCACGGCTGCCAAGGAGTTTTTGCGCTTAAATTGTTCAAGTATGAGGACAGTTTTCTATTCTTTGCCTAGGAGAACTCACACCTTGAAATCTTTATGACATAGACCTCTTCGCTCGGTTCAATTTGTGGTAACAGCCAAACCCAATAACAACCATTAAAGACTTTTAATTGAACTTGCTCTTTATCAAGAAAGGACACATTTGGATACAAAGTTTCGTTAGAATTTTTGACTGGATTCATTAAGATATTGCTGCAGCTTGACCTTAGACGTCATGATAATTCTGCAAGAACATTCAGTTCCAATTGAATTACATGAAAAGACAGTTGACATTAATCATATTACAGAACTTGTAATGAATTTAGGGCCTCGATTTTTATCTGCTTCATGAGGAGGAAATTCCTAAATGTACAGTTTGCAGTCAATTTACTGATTAATTTCTATAGGCCGTTCACAGTGCTTCCAATCATTTCATGAAATATGAATTTGAGAAAAGAAGCATGAAATATATTACTTTCTAAACATGGAGACTTTAAAAAGAAAAATCATAAGTATTCGAACAAGTTACTGCCCAAAAATAACTGTTTAAACATCATCATGCACGAAATGTTTAAAAGAAAAACAGACCTTAACTTTAAAAAGATATTGTGATAATTGAGTAAAACTAAAATACACACATAGTTACAATTTCAAGTATCCACACCATCCATTGAATGAATCTCTCGGGTCACAAAAGTTTTCCGATTTTAATATAGAAATAGTTCGGCAGCCAGAGCGAGTTTCTGCAGGGAAAGAGGCCGAATGTTACTTTTACAGAATGATGCACTACGAATCTGCGCGTCTGCCGAGTTCTGCCCGGTTACTCCTTTTGTCAGACATAATCAAAGAAAAACTCATGATTGAAGTTTTCGATGAAAATAAGAATTTCTGTGTCTTCTCTGAATAAATGGGAGCACTAAGTACAGAGCCATAATTATTGGCACAGAGTGACTTTAGGCTGTCCTCTATCATGCTAATGCAACTTTGTCCATGAATTCATCAAATTTCCTGAAGACATTCCATGCAAAACAATGCTTCTAAAATTAACCGTCTTCACTTAAGCAGAGAAAACAGAGACAAATTTCATTTTCGCCGAAAACCTCGGTCTGCCTTCCATTGTCTGGCAAAAAAGAGGACCGGTCAGAACTCGGCAGACGTGCACAGTTGTAATACCATGTACATTATTCAGTGAAAATGTCATGTATGTCCTCTTTCCCTACAGAAACATGCTAATCAAAGATGCATGCAAACATGCAATAATAAGAAACATGGCTAAAGCATGCATATCTAATGTCGCTGATTTCGGTCCCTCATTCTAATAACAACGTAATTCAATTCACTTTTCATGCAGCCACACTCTTTGATTTTAAGCGTTCATTTTGAGCCTCTTCTCTCAACTACTAAGATTCTCAGTCAGTCAGTCAGTCAATCCATTTAGTGTAGACTGCTCCAACTTGATTGGGTCCGACGATTTCTCTCTATGGCTCCTCGACCCTTCTCTCGATCGAGGGTATCGTTGGGGACAAATCTGAGTAGTCGAAGATCTTTGTCGACATTGTTTATCCATGAGTTCTTGGGTCGGCCGGCTGGTCTTCGCCCTGCCACGTCCATGGATTGCACTCGTCTTGTCAAACAGTTGTCATTCATTCTGGTGACAGACCACCGCAGACGTCTTTTCCGTACGACGTCGCCAATTTCCTTTAACCCGAACTTTCTTCCATTCTTCTTGAGATTTGAGATCCGATCTTGAGGAGACACCACACATACAAGGCGCCATTCTTATGACGTTGACTTCAAGTCGCCTCAGTGATTCCTTCATCATGGCCCACGTTTCCCTGCCGCCGTACAACATGCAGTTTCTGACCCATGCTTCGTAAATATTTGCCTTTGTTCCTAAATTTGGTGCCTTGGTTGTCAAAAACTTAAGATTCTCAACACTTTGAAATGTTCTCTTTGCACAAGACGCTTCTTGTCAATCCCGAATTCTTTCTCTCTGGTGATGCTGATTCCTCAGTATCCGAACTCAGTTAAAGAAATTTATGAACGTCATCTTACTTGCATTAATGTTACCAGGTGTCCAAAAATTGGCACATTTTTTTCATTTAGACACCTGAAAATTTTTTATGCTGAGAAACTGAAGGGACACTACTGCGGTTTCAGAGCAAAATAGATTTTCCAAATGGCATCCATGTTTGGTCAATAAATTGCAATTTTTTATGAAATACAAAATGCTAAGGATAGCGCTATAATGAAGTTGTGAAAGCAACCTTATGAACACAAATGAGTCATTGGACGTGTCACTAATACTGCTGCTTCTTTAATTGGTCAACTAGTAGGCACATCATATAGCTTCTTGATTCAAAACTACAGTCACTGACAAAAATTTAAGCTGACATGTAATTATTGATTTTTCACCGCACCTTTTCTGAGATCTTTTTAGCAATTTTAGTTCGTTTAATGATTATATTCATTATTTTTGCTCAGTTCTTGAGTTTATTTAACTAATCAAATTAATTGCACTGTGTCTTGCTTAACTGGAATTCCTTCACTTATAGATTGAATTCAATGAATAATGAAAGGAAAATCTGGATTTTTACTACATCACATTTGATATGGAGACCCAAATTAAAGTACTATGCTATCATTGGACAACATCAATGGTGATTATTACTATTGAAGTCAAGCTAATCAATTTTTTCTGTAATGGCAGTTGAAAATATCTTGTTGTCACGTTCTTATCTCATTCTATTACTTCAACTTTGAAAGAGCACCGGCTACACCTTCTTCACGGAGAATGCATTTGGACGAGATTTTGGATCGGCTAGGGTTGTGCGATCCACTGATCTGCCATCATGGGGCTACTTGCTTTGAGAGGTCTTGAAAAACAAGGAATATTACGATGATCAGTCAGCAACTATTGGGGAGCTTAAAATAAAAATTCTTCACCTTTTTGATAGGATCAGTGAAAAAAATTGTGAAAAAATCCTTGGAATTGATAGCTTATTATCCCAAAATAAATGATACTTTGAACGTCTACTTCAAATATCTCACGCAATTCTTATTATGTTATTCATTACGAAAATGGCTTTAAAACGTGAATTTTCGCTTTTATGTCGAAATGGAGCGAGATCAGCCAATTTTGGGACATCCGTATAAATTTCAATATCAAGCCAACCTTTTCTAATCTTTTTATCCGTTACGTGGGAAGATCCTCTGAATAGTATCAATACTTTGTGATCACTAGGTTTGCCAAATCCCTCGCATGAAAATTCCGGACGCTCAATTTCATATACTACGATTTCATTCCAATTTGGTAGAAAAAGAGATATGCTCGAAATATACACCCTTACGCATATGCGATGTGCCTCCATACTCAATTAATTGCAATTATTTTTTATTATTGCCAAATCTAGGTAGATCTTTCCACTGTCGACTGACACTTGATTGATAAATGCTTAAACGTTAGTTCCATAGCACATAGGTCTACGAAGGTGCATTAAAACACTTACAGAAATGAAATTTGCCAGCAATCACATGCATGCATTTTCTGCATCACTGTGTTCGTTGAAACATGCAAATGCACTGATAATTAATATTCATATTCTTCTTTATTCTTCAAGCGCAATATTTTCCTGTTCAAACACTGAAACAATGCCACTCTGGTCATCGTGATCATAATTTGACTATGAGACAATATTAAACATTTATATCTACTAGTTGAGACTTTTAAATTAAAGTTTAAATGAATGCTGTAGATTATGAACAGCAAGCTTCGCATTACACTGGGTGACATGACACGTTCAATTACGCGTAATTCACGAGTGAACCACGCGTAATTACACATGACCCTAAGCATCCGTGGCTATGCGGGACATTGCTGCAACATATGTTATATAAGTTAGTATAGTTGGCAGTCCTGTTATATAGACTTTGCGCCTCATGTGTCTGCAATCTGCATGTATCAGAGGCTAAACAATGTGATAGGACCTCAATTTCATACTCAGAGAAGACAGAACATGCTTAGCGGTTCATCCGTGGTTCAAGCGGCAACGCAGACAATCGTAGACGACGCGCAAACTATAAACGCTCGCCAGCGCGTATTCATAAACATTCCCCATGTTTTAACAGCATCAGATCAAGTGATTTCTGACTCTTAGTACAGCCTGTATGTACGCGCGTAGAAAAATAGAATGTCTTTATCCACGGATGTTTGGGGTGTTCAGTAATTACGCGTGAATTACGCGTGGCATGTCACCTAGTGTAGGCTGAAATCAGACATTTCCTCGTTTCAAATACGTGTAGACCTACAGAATATCACGTATTCATCGACTGTATAGGCATACTTGTTATAGCGTACAAGAATCGCTCAATAAATTGTTTTTTTACTTGTGAATAGTTGCAACTAATTGGAAAAATTGGCAAGTGATCCAATCAAGTAATTGAATTGAATATGGCTCACCAATCAATTAATTGTAATTAATTTTTTCCAGTCCCTGCTTTCTGTCAATGCATGAACGTACAAATGAATTTAATAATTTTGCGAACCATTTGAAACCATTTGATACATTTGACAAAATTCGATGCAATTATTTGACTCCAAATTCGTAGGTTAAGGAAGAAGATCAAATACGGTAAGAAATCTAAATATTTATCGAAATCTCGTTTCCGAGTTCGTCAATTATTACGAAATCAGACAATTTTCGATCCCAAGTGATTCCGTTTGTAATGCACATGATCGTGGATAGCTGATTTCCTGCTCACGTGATCAATTCGTCATCAGCACGAGTCACTCATCCATCAGAAAATTAGCGATCATAATGGACCACCATGCGTATCAATCAACAAGATTTCAATTATGAAGACAACTGGTCACAAAGATCCGGAAAGCAAGTTGGTAATTTATCAAAACATGGAAACAGTTGGGAGTCGTCTTTGCTTGGCTAGACTGTCAGATGGATGGCAAAGATGTTGCTTATTAGATAATTCAATGGACATCGCGGCCAGGAGATAATGATTCTTTCACCTTATCTCGTAAACAAATCTCATGAGCGGCAGGACATTTTCGATAAAAAGTGGAAAAGATCTCTGTAAATGGTCAGTAAGTAGCAAAAGGTAAGGTATTTCATGACATTAAGGTGTAATGGGACTGTGAGTTGGAAACAGTCACATACATATATAAAGACATAAAAGGAGTATTAAGTAATTTTTTATGTACAAATGTGATGCCAATTCATTAATAATTTACGTGCAGGTCCTGGTAAATCAATTTTGATTAAAAAAATTACTCACATTAAGGCCGTAGTGAGATTCCATATCAATTAGTTGTAATAGCATATTGACATAATTTCTGTGGGTTCTATTCATTTTTCATCAAATAATGCTTTTATAGCCCAACTGACTAGTCGTCTAACTTAGCAAGCAACGATTTTAAATGCTGGATCTTGTTAAACACTGTGAATAGAGAAACTACATAGGATGTGTATTGAAGGCAAATCCGAAGGTCATGATTGCATCTATATAGAGATGTAAGGTTATCTTAAAATGCAGATTATTAGCGTAGGCATGACAGATTTCTATGTGCTTTACAGTGGCAGTATTGTCCTTAAGATGTTTGTCTCCGGGAATGTAATACAGTGTTTGATTGCACATTAAGTCATGGAGCATGCTATTTCCCAAAATATTGTAATTTAGGCTATCTACGTGCATATTTCCGGAACAGCAGGGATTTCACGTGAATACTTAGCATGAAAACCTGAGGAGCATTCAATGTTCTCTTCTTATTCAAATATAATCATAGAGGCACTCTGCAATCTTTATGATTATATATCTGCCACACGGCAAAACCAGGATAAATAAACGCAGAGCAGCCTGTTGTGCAGTCCTTCAGCTTGTTGAGCCATTCTTGATACTTTAAGCAACGTTGGGTAAAAACTTGAGTCAAAACCCAAAACCCCACCCTGAGTTTCAATAAATGAGTAGAATCAAGTAAACGAAGTGCATTCTTTATATTTTTTGCTGACATAAAGATTCCTCTATGGGACAAAATTCCTAATAGGTCTATGAGAAGTGTGGTATCAGTGGGAAATGAGTTTTTACTGCAATAACTGTCATTGGCAAAGCAATAAATGCAACGTTATAAAGCTTTCATTTAATTCAACCTACACTGATATACCGATTAATTGAAGATATCTGATTTAATTTTTTGATTGAATGGCACATCGCTCATAGCAAAGCAATTGTTTTCATTTTATCATTCAGAAATATAAAAAGACTTGATAAATATTATAGCTGCGTAGTTAGTGTATGGTTGAACAGATTTAGAATACGAAATTAGAATAAATTTATTTTTGGATAAATGTAGGCTATTGCAGACAGTTTAAGGATGAGAAGATAGCTACGAGGATAGAAAATATATGAAATGTATAAAATTTCAATGTGCACAAATGTTTTGAAGCAGTTGTGATGGACAATGCATTTGAAGATAAATATAATCGCACAATTCATTAATCCAAAACAATACCCAATTACAATAAACAATGTTACATTACTTTCATGTTGCATTGTTTTGATTTTGGTATTTATTGTCATTGGCTATTGTTTTAGATTAATGAATTGGGCGACTGTCTTTATCTTCAAATGCACAAATGTACCAAAATAAATGTAAGCTAACCGCAACATTTCAATGCGCGGTTTTATCAAGCACAAAATGAAATAGCTATGGACCACAAGTATTTATTATTTGATAGATTCTGTGAATTGAGTGGAATTTTGATAAAAGATCATAACAGAAATTCCTGTTAAATTCTGATGCCATAAGAGAACCAGGTAAAGTTCTACCGATGTCGCATTATTCACAAAATCACAGTGCTGCCTACGTTCGAAATTTCTCAGAAGTGCTTATTTTTTGTGTAATTAATTACTCCACATTGTCTATAGAAACAGTATGCGTACAAGTTGAAGATGACGTCAGTTACTCTATCTACTATATTGACGATAGAAACGTAAGTGAAGGCAAATATATTTGAATGAAGCTCTTGCAGCACCTCTTTGTCAGCCACAGTTGCTGAGAGTACCTCAATGTCCGGCGATACTCCTGTTGCGCTTAATTGGCATATCATTGAGTGGAGCCTAAGTGACATCCTCAGTTTCCGGCGATACTCCTGCGGCACCCCTGTGGCACCTAATTGGCCGATGGGCACTCCTTAGGCGCTTGTGTGGCACTCCCGCGCGATCATGATGTAGTACTCCTCTGCGGTACTCATACGGCACCCCTGTGGCACCTCATTGGCCAGTGGGGACTCTATAGGCGCTTTTGTGGCACTCCCAAGCGCCCCTGATACGGTGCTCCTGCGGCAACGCTGTGGCACCTCAGTTGGCCAGCGGCACTGCTTAGGCGCTTTGTGACAGTGACACCTCGGCTATCCCGGGAGTATTCTGCAGTACCCCAGTTGGGAATCGCTGCTATTATGGAATGGCTTTACACAAGTAAGTCGCATACAAGATAGGAGGGATTATATCAATCTCCCTCTCTCTATTATGTTCAGACTTGCAGACAATAGAATTCTAGGGCGGGAGCATTTGAAAGAGGGTGAAATTCCCCTTAGCCTCCCTGGATCAACGGCTGTTTGCACCTTGCATTCGGTTTTTATCACGGGAAGATTGTCTCTGCATCTGGTTACAATAGCGATGATTCTCGGTCACGTTTGTTGTATGTTCTTCTATTTGATTAGGTCATTAACATCTCCCGCTTGTTATTTCAGACAGGCAAGAGGATCGATCCTCTCTCAATGTCGTTTTCCTTACGCAACAGATTAAGTGTTTTGGGTTTTCACTAGTTTTGACGCAATGCTGTGATGTGACTTTGCTTCCAGCCACGATCATCCTTCTACCATTCCAAGCAAGGTGTCGGTCCATCACTTGACAAAGTGGGAGGCAAAGTAGGATCATGGCGATGTGTTAGCATATAGAAATGCTGTTTCCTGGACATGCTGAGAGTCATTACGTCAACGGTAGATGAACATTCGACTTACCTCCCATTTCCTGGAGTGCTACAGTCCCTAGCTCGAAGAAGGATAAAATTGAACTAAAGCCGGCGAATGCTAGGCAAATGAAAAACAGAACACAGATAATTTTGCCGAGAATTCCAGCGGTGCCGAACAGGACTGGCATCCTGGAAATGAAAATGAGATTAGCTGTTAGCTAACTGCAGAAACATGATAGGCAAGTACCTTAAGAGAAATATTCAAGCTGGGAGAAGGGTGAAAGGTTGGATATTGACCGTGGACACATACACGACCCGCACACATCTTCAGTTCGTCAATTAATAACTTCAGTTACCGCAAAATCACTATTCTATAAGCCTGGAACTAGATGCCATCATTATTTGATGGGAGTAATCGATTAAAAGCAATTATAAAGGTGGTCTCCGTGGCACAGTGGTTATGTGCTTGGCCTAGCGATCTTTTGGTCCTGAGGTCGAGTCCCGAAGGTGTCAATGGAAGTCGGCAGGAAGGGCATCCGGAAAAAAGTACTACAACGCTCCATAAGTCTGACTATGTCAGCACCGTCCAAGCCCCAAGTATGGGGAGTAGTGACATAAAAGCTTCATTTATGCAGTTGCACCAGTCAATTATTTGTAATTATTTATCATCAACGCTAGAACAATCTAATTCTTAATTATGAATTTTTCAGTCTGTTATTCCACTCTAACGAACTAAGCAACATGGGACCACATCCTTTGAAAGTCACATACCAGCTTATTATAAAATAGGATAGTGACCTGCGCAAACCTCTACACTAAATACATATTCCGGACGCGGTGGCTATATCCTTAATGTTAGATGTGAACATTGGTGAATTTTATTACTGACTTGAGGTCATACATCATAATTACATGCCGTAAGATGACAGACATTTAGAAATTTAACAGCCAAATCAGTGTCTGTCTGATCCTACGCATTTACAGACAAATTTCTTGCTTATCAGACATTTTTTGTCTGATCGCAAGGACTTAACAATTATTATTCACACAGGACGCGGCGCGGCAGTGCGACCATTTTGTGCAACAGGAGATTTTGGTGTAGAATTATTTAAATAATTAGAATTGTGACAGATTGATGATTTTATCACTATGATGTTGTTGTTGATGTTTCCCAATATGTGACGATGATTTTCTGTGCTCGTCAACCCTCTCGAATAGATGATTCAAATTATAGCCTACATAACTTCCATCACAAAAATCACATTCAATATCACATGGCGACTGGACTTCATGTGGCTCCGGAACAAGGTTTGCTACGACCGATTCACTCGAACACCTCTAAATACTGGAAGAATATTAATCACAAATTTAGTATTTAACAGTCTGATATTAGTCCGGCAGCGAGAACGCAAATTTGTAAAAGAGATAGTTCAGTAGACAGAACTACTGTAGCTTCTGCTGGGAACAAGGCTGAAAACGAGACTTTCACGCAATGCTGCACACCTCATGCCTGCTGCAAATCTGCGTGTCTGCCAAGCTCTATCTGGTTCCTATTCTGGTCAGACAGGATCAAAGAAAAATACATCTTAATCCAACGAGACGTAGATTGTAGGTCTTGGCAAAACTGAATTTTTCTGTGTTTCCTCTGATCAAGTGAAATGTACCAAGTCCACAGTCATTATTTTTTTATATGAAATGTCTTTACGCCTGTCTATGAAGCTATGCACATTCAGATTTGGTAAGCCTCCTAACGACGGAAACACAGACATTTTGGCCTGTTTTATTTATATGTAACCACATTCTCGCGTGCATCAACGATCAGAAGCATGATAACAGCATTTGCGAATGATTGGAAATGACCTGAAGCCATTCTATGTCAAAAATTATTGTCTTAGTATTTTTAATTTAATCTGAGAAAACTTAAAAAATTTCATTTTAACCAAAAATTTCAATCTGCGTCCCATTGGATTAACATGTGCTTTTCTTTGATCTTGTCTGACAAGAAGAAGAACTAGACAGAACTCGAGAGATCCACAGATTTGTAGTAGGCATAGGGTATACATCATTCTGTGGAAGTCTCATTTTCGGCGTCGTTCCCTGCGAAACTCGTTCTGGCTGCCTGATCAGTTGTCTCTGATAAATCGTACGACTCCAGGCGACGGCGTCAAATTGGATCCTTTTCCTTTTGGTTCGATCTCTCGCTTCGCGTGTCAGTTGGCTCACAGCGCACCCCGTTGTTTTTCGTGTGCCGCTCAGCCACCATCATCTCAGTCTGCCTCTCACTCTCCTTCCCTGCCCACGTTCAAATATGATGTCTTTTTTAACATTTTCAATGTCTCGTCACGCTACAATACAATCGGGAGCGTTATTACGAACACTAGTTGTCTTTTACCGATCCTGATCTCGATTGTTTCCTCACAGTTGCTGTCTGTTCTAAATGCAAGTTTCTCATGATTCTGATGAGATGTATGGTTACTCACATCTACCGCAACGCGATCCCCACAACCGAACGCTTTTTAATAGTCGATGAAAGCAAACACGAGTATTCAATAACGCTACCGAAATTTGAAATGTGCCTCTACCTCTTTTGAACCCTGCCTGTTCCTTCGGAAGCTTAGGAAGCAGGAAGGGCTCACGATTTCGGTCTGGTTTAATAGTTTAATCACGAGATAGTTACCACATTCTTTTTTGTCCACGTTTTATGCAAAGGAATATAAATAGAGGTTTTCCAGTTCTTTGGCTAGGTCTTGTTCTTTTCCTCACTCTCTTTTCTCGAGTTCTCTTTCGTCTTACGATTCTGAAGGTGCCTCAATGTGTTGTCCAAGGAGGATAATCGCTCTGCAGAATATTGGAATTTCATGAAAATTGTCTCTTAGTCCCTCGACTTCGACTTAAAACGTCTAACCATTTTGATGCAAGTTTAAAGGCACGAGGTGATATCTCATAGACTTGGTCGACTTGACTATGGTAGTGCAGCAGTAGTCCACTGCTCGTCTCGTCGGCTTCCGGTAGTTTGATAGTTGTTCCAACTTCGTTGTAAATTTCATGGATGGATGAAACTTCATCCCTGATGAATGAATGGATGGATGGATGGATAGAAGGAGTGATTGTTAAGGATGTTCAGGAATTTCCATTCTACAGGTGCATTTCAGCAAGTCACAAATATATCATCGATTCTTTCTTTTCCAACATCCTGGTATAAATTTACAAGATTGCAGATTTCCCTCTAAAGATAAGAAACCAGTTGCAAATATAGTTTAGCTAGAGGGCTAAAAAGAGGTCTTTCCGCACCAGGACATCGCAACGTAGTACATAATCGCCTTTCGTTCGTCTGACTGCACAGCGAGATCTTCAAATCTTTGCTTACAGGTAACAAATCGGCTTATTCTTTTGTATTTATCTTTTCTAAATGAGGACATAGTGAAAAGTTTCATCAGAAAACCTAACACTCATTGGTCTTCAAAACGATCGATCAACAACATCGACTTCTGCCTCCAGCACTTCTGTTACTTCTGCACCTCTAGCTCGTCATGTCTGCTAATTTTTCTAGGAATCAAAGAATAGCGCTAAGCAGTGACCGACTGGTGATGTGATTGTGTTCAGGAACATGCATGTAAACTTGGAATATTTCCTCCATCGTGAGATCTTATACAGCCGTTTACAAATGAAGAGTTTAATGCAAAACTAGATAAGTGTCAAATTTAGAAAACCACATTCCTGAGAAATAGTCCTTTGGGTTAGATGGATGCTCTGGACAAATACACTCCCCAGCGAAAGTTCCTGAACAGCAGACGTTTTCCTTTCTCTTGAACTATTTAGCCGATTTTCTCCGTTTATCTCCAAACATCGAAAATCTGTATCTTTATTTACCTATTTGTTGACATTTCAACTTCTTGTCACCGATAATAACCCTCTAAGAGCAACTTATAAACTGAAGAATGAATGAAAATAAAAGTGACAACAAACTGTCTCTCGCTGCAGCAAGCGAATCGCTTGTTGATTCAGTTTCAAATCGTATTCAGTTTCAATGCCAAGCGCGGTAAGCGCCTCGTTTTTATACAAAACTCGATAGGCAGGCTTTTATAGGTGTTCCGAAAGCTACCGTATTTTCCATTTCTCGGATTTGCACTAGATTTATCTTTCCTATTTGCCCCGATTTGAAATTCAATAATCTTAGTTATGTACTGTGGTCAATTATTCACCACTCAATTTGGTGATGTCTTTTTATTATCATGATTTGCGGCAGGGATGTTGAGTCCTATCATTTTGATAGGACTCCAACTTCGACTCCGAGGATTGATAGGACTCCGACTCCAGGTGGCAAGTACATATAGCTCAGTTTTTTAAAAAATGGTAACCTACATCATAGATCATTATATGCTTACCTGAACCTATCTTTTATGATCATTGCTGTATCAATTATCAATCATTTTCGATGAATGTTTATCAAATGTCGCTTTAAGTTGGATACAAACGAGTCGGCTCCTCCCATCTTGTTGATGTGTGCTTCGCACAGTTTTTCTCCAGTGTGATGTCCAAAACACATGACTACACTTTCGATTTTAATATGCGCTTTGGAGGAGACATCACACACGTTAGGGTATGAGGTAATGTTCTCAAGCAAACTGATGTGATCTTTTGTGCGCAGGTGTGATCGAGGCTAGGAACCGAGTGAAAAGACAATCCTTTTTTCACTATCAGTTCATTCCCTCAACTATTACAAGCTTTGCATGCAGCAGTGTCTCTGTACTTTTGTTTGACGGAGAAAGTTGACATCAATGCACGCAGATAAATAAATTGCTTGTATCATATTTCGGGTCTAGTAATAGGTTCCAGCAAAAATTATAGGACTCCGGGACTCCGAATCCGCATCCCTGATTTGCGGTAGCTGGATCAAACCAAATATGCTGAACTTGATTCAAAATTTCACTATAACACACTGCAAGCATGTGTATGATTACCTGATGATATAATCGCAGCATATCTATCACTTAGAAACTATTCAATTACTGCGAATCTTTGATAATTTCGACACAGCAAAAAGGTGAGATTTTCTCGAAGTGACCGTTAAGGCGTTCATCGCGTTTTGCATTCAAACCTATCGAATGTTTCTGTATGTTTCCTAAATGCCACATTTTTTAGCTTCACTCGCGATAGAAATCATCTTTCTTTATCATGTACTTACATGCACGTTTCGCTCACCGGTTGCCGGTAGCACTTTCAGCATTTTCTAAGGAAGGATAGCAGTTACACATGCATGTATTCGTCCTATTTGACACGCCATTCTGTGTTCTATGGACAAAAATGCTTTGTAAGAAGGAACGCTTATCATGCGAATTTCACGAAAATAACCCCAGAAAATTTTCTCAGCATCAAAGTTTTGATCTGCAGCTATTTAAGCCCTTACCAAAATTATCTTATCATGTGTGATTGACATCAAACTTTTTTGTCGGTAGAAAAACAGCATGCTCTGAATTAAATTGTAGGTGTCAAATCGTGAAAAGCGTAACTGACTTATCCAACGGCATAATCGGCCGAGAAGAATTGCAATCTGAGAATTAAGCGAAATTAGCAAACGCTATCACGAAAATAAGTGACAATAAGGAATTGATCAAGACCTGTAGCCTACATTAATGCTTTATCTGTGACTACAAACAGAAAAATAATCCACTAACTCAAACGTAATATGCAAATCATGCGTCATCAAACTTAAAAAACACTTTTTCGTTTCAGCTCTATATACATGTAATTCCATTGTTTGAAGGATTAGGGAATATTATCCAAGTGATTTTAAGAGAGGATGCTCCAAATATAATAATGATAATCGCCACGCCCCGACGATTTAAAAATTCATTTGAAAAGTAATAGGTCCGTACAGTGGCGTCGCGTGCTCCCACACCACAGGCCTTCGCTCGGCATTGGAATACTATTTCTATACCAGACTTTTTTATGTTATAACATTAGTTTTCATAAAAGATGAATTTTTAATAACAATTTCCCGAACATTTTTTAAGGTCAAGTGAATGTGCACATGAGAAGTTGATTGCTCATGTCGCCTAACCGCCTTACTCAAGGAGCTGAGATTACTATATCCCCTCTCTGTCCAAACCACCCTTTCTCGAGAAAAAAGGAGGATGGGAAACAGTTTCTTGCGTTTCTCACGGCTAGCCATTCATGAGTAGTAAGTAATTCTACACCACTGGACCGCGCAAGATGGCCGCCGTCGACCGACCTCCCCCTCCCGTCAGACTAGGGCGTCGGCCCTAGTCCGCCACCTGGTTGCTTCGAGTCCGACTCCCCCCCTCTCTGGAACGACGGCGTAGCGAGAGGTTGTTCGTGGTGCGCTCTCCAGGTTGGCGTGGTGTGCCGGCCAGGTTGGAAGGGTGGAATTTCGGTGCGAGACCCCTCCCATCGTGTTTCTCGTCAAAAGTTGGGTTAACAAAATTTTTCCACCCCCCTCGGCAGCGATCTTCTAATTTTGGTTCTAGTGGATGGATTTTGTCTTATAGATACTCATTTGAAAGAGGAGAAAAACTGCTCAATGACATTTTTTTGCGAGTCAATCCGATCAGCCGTTCAAAAGTTAGAGCTGTTACAAGATTTTAGGTCAGACCTCAGATTTGACGAAAAATCCTAAGTGTCAGAGTGACTTAGTATGGACAAAATTTTGAAAATTTTTCGAAAGTGTCGCATTTCGACCTGGGACCTTTACCAAAACAGTTTTCATCAAATTTCACCGACCTCCCCCCCCCCGGCACTGACCTTACAATTTCGGTTCTAGTGATAGTAGAAAGTCGTGCAATAGCTCGTTTGAAAGCTAAGAGTGAGAAAAATTCAGTAAAAGAAACGGCTTGCTCATATCTGTCTTCGTTTATATGTGAGACGCCATTCAAGATTTGGGAGATTCGTGAAAAAACGACAGAGTTAGAATTTCCCAAGAAACAGCTCCAGCGGGCGAACGAAGGCTCGGATTGGTAAACGGAAGCCAGATTTGGAATCAGCTTGATGTTGTTGTCCAATGAGGATCATCATCCAATGAGAATCAAGCATTTCTATATAAATAGCGAGCCTTCCACAGTGAGAATCATTCCATCGTTGAATCACACGAGTGACGGACGCACATTTTCTCTCTCTCTATTCTATTATCCAACTAAAATGGTAAGTCGCTACTTCCCTCCCTCTCCTCCCTTGAACGTAAACTTAATACAATCTTTTTCATTTTCAGGCATCTACTCCATCTGCTGAACTAGTAGGACAAAATGGCGGTCAAACGTTATAAGGTTCGCTACGATCAGATCATCTACAACTGAGGCCAGTGGAAGAAACAACCAAGGTACATAATCCTACACCGCTACAGCGTAAATTTAAACAAGTCTTGCGTTATGACGATCATAGCGTAGTACTCCAAACGGGAATGCTCCCTTCCACGGATGTCAAGATAATGCGCAATCAGTATGGGGACTACATACTGATCCCCGTGAGTCCGTACATTCGCCGCCAACTTGATATTATTGAGGAGTACGTGACATTAAATATGGACATTCCTACTCCTCTTGCTCAAGAGTGGAAGGTGAGAGATGACAAGGATACTCCCTAAAGAAAGATTTGGGATGGTAATCACATTTGCCTACCGGTATCACATTGGTGTATAAGAAGGAGGGAGATCATTCAACATCCATCACATGCGACGAGCTCGGAGAGGGTACTTGGGATATCCTTTTCAAAGTGAATGGGCTATATTGTGGTCGGCACAAGGATAATAAAATAGCCTCTCTCTCCAAGCATATGGAATCCATCCTATATATTCCAAAACCACCCAACGTGGATGACATAATTGATCAAATCCTTAACAGCAGTGGTACGAAGCGCAAGTCGGAGAATAATGCTGCCTCAAAACGCAAATCAAAGAAGGAGAATTACTAGTCCTTTCCTAACTCTACCCTATGACAATTCGCTTATGTGCTTTGAGTGTCGTAGACGTGGTCTTATTAGATACATGTTACTTCTTCGTTGCCATCATATCATTTGTGTATTTTGTCGTGAAAAGCATCGATGTAATTCTTAATTTTGTAATATGTTATAGAACGTTTCCTTAGATGTGTAAATTTCCGTTTTAGGCTTCTATCATCATTTTTATGGATTGTGAGGGTGAACCTGTACAGGAGCTCAGTGCTATTGCTATGAACAATTAGACATATCAGATTGTTAGTGTCTATCATCAACATGCCAACTGCGATCCCAATGTTGATCAATGGGCGAGAAAACACATTCATGGACTTAATCTGAAATATTTGCAAGACTACGGCTTTTCTTGTGACAGTGCTCTTCTTATTGACTTTAAACGATGATTAGCTGCTTTCAATGTTATACGCATCTTTTGTAATAATCCTGGTAAGGAGAGGAAAGTATTTCCCAATCTAATCATTGATGATATTTTGCTCCCACCTTGGGATAGTAGAGTGAATCAACATTATCATGAAGTCACGAAACATTTTAAGGATTTGTGTGTTCCTATTTTGTCTGTTCGTTGTAGTAGCAATGTTCATAACCAATGCTTCTTTCCTCCTTACCTCAACACTGACAAAGTCCTGTATGGTTATCATTGCTCGCTGTATGATAGTTACCAGCTGTATATATTTTATCTGTTTCAAACCATTGATTTATAATGCATGCTTGTTACAGTTATTCAATAAATGTTACTATGAGAAGAGTTGTTGTTTTCATGCAATGGATGGGTTAGATAAAGGGCGATCATGTCTTTCTCAAACGACTGCGGAACATTACATTTTCATAGGCAAAGTTTAAAAGGAGCTGTTCAAGATTATGTGATAAATTTTCATAAAGATGAGACCGACATCGAAGCAGTGGTCGATGATGCTAGCACTCTATTTCTAGAGTTAATGAATACATTCTCTGATAGTATTATCATGGCGCGATTAGTTGCGAAAATTAAGTTTAGTCATTTTGGAAAGGAAGAGGTGGAAAGTCGCTCTTTCCATTTTGCTTCTTATTCAATGGAAGTGGTAGATCACCCCCAAGAATTTTTTAAAAGACATATGATAAAAATTGCTGAACGTCTTAACGCATTTAACCATCATGGTAGCAGTCTAGTGATTGAAGCGATTTCAGATATTCACATTCAACTTTCTATAAAGAAAAATTGGAAATGCAGTGGTACTTGACTGTAGCACAACTGGTTTTCGAGCTATGTTTGCTCACTCTCGAAGTACAGTCCGTTTCGTAAAAAGTGGATCATCCTAAAATTTGACTAAATAAAGCATAAGTATGATACAGAAAGCATTTTTCATGTTATTTCATGTCCCTAATATATTTAAATGTCCTTATATAATCTGATAAGCTATGATACAGTAACGGTTCTTAAGAAGCTAATATTTTGTGGCCCTATCCTTATTGTCAATGACATTACCAATTCGTCTAGGCATTGATTCGATGATATCGTTGATTTTTGACTGATCTAACTTTCTCTACTCTCTTTTTAGCAGTGACGTAAGTTGTGATACGCCACCTGTAGGTAGCAGTGAACGACGAAAGTTACGTTTTAGAATACTCCATACATTTTCTATGGGATTCAGATCAGGAGAACGAGCTGGCCAAGATAATGTCCTAAGCCCTAATTGAGACTTGCATAAGTGGACTCTACTACTCCTGTGACACGTAGCATTATCATCCATAAATAACCAAGTCGATGGATCACCAAGTTGATCTGTCATTTGGCCAATGTTCATTCGTAAAACATTCACATAGCGTTCAGAATTCATGGTTCCTTGCTATATGTGAAGTTCAGAGCGGTCATTGGTCCAAATGCCAGCCCAAATCAGTAGAGTCGCACCACCTTGTACCCGGGGACGATGTAAATGTCTCAGAATTTCCTGATCAGATTTTATCCATAATCTCAATCGACCATCACTATCCTTCAGACGGACTGATGCTTCATCAAACCAGGCAACCCGATCCCATTGATTTCGCCAGTGACAATGACTCATTGCCCATCTGAGACGTCTTTTTGTATGCTGATCTGATAATTCGATCTGAGAGGGCCTCTTACAGCTCTTGAAATTCAACTCAATAAGTCTTCTACGAATAGTGGACTTAGAAATAGACGAGACTAGTGCAGCCATCTCAGTTAACGAGAGACTTGGATCAACTTTAACAATCTCAAAATTAGGCGGTCTCTACGTTTGGATGTTTTGCGTGGACGGCCAGAGCCCTCTTTACGACAGAGTCGAAAATCATCATTATGCCATCGATGCACATTTGTGTAAGGGACATTTAGTCGCGTGCTTGTAGCTCGCAAAGAATACCCTAGTTCTAGCAAGGCTGACACTTTGCCTTTTGTGAATGCGATCTCGTATTGTTCATTTGTGCTTTGTATTGTTTTCAACCGGTAGGAGATAGATTTCTAGCTGAAAGCAATCAGGAGTGCTGCCAACACCACCGCAACGAAGTCAGGAAGCTATGGAACATGAAGTCCAGTTAATCACATGCAGCAGTTACATTATTGTTGATGAATGATGGTGCTATACTGGCTCTGATTGACCGATTTTCTTTATTTTTGTTTTGCTTGATAGCTTTTGGCTTGTAGAACAACATAATACCTAACAAAGGAAACAAATGTAATTTTACAAGAGTGAGGTATGATTTTGTGTAACATTGCTAAATGAAGATCAAATTATCTACTACTTTTGTATCTATAACAGGAAAACAACTCAATATTCATGCTAGAAATTTCTAACAATGATATTAGTAAGCACAACCGACATATCTTCCAAATTTCAGAGAAATTCGTTCAAGTTTGGCGGAGTTAGACAAAGTTGAAGTTAAGGCGATGTTTAAGGGTGATCCATTTTTTATGAAACAATCTGTATATTCCTTCTGTACATGCGTCTATTATTTAGAAAAGGCTAGCAAATTCATATCTTCAAAAAGACTTGCTATAGACATCAGTAACGGTGAAACTATGTGTTGTGATGTATGTAAGCGAAAGGATGGTAATGAAAAGCGCATCTTCAAGAGATGTAAGCATGCTTTTTGTCAACGCTGTTTCATACGTAATTGCATTCAACTTTGCAAATGTAACCACTGTGATATTGCTCATTTCGAGTGTCACTTATGTCGCAATAGTTAGTACCTATGCAAATGTGGTAAAGACAGGTTTTAGCAAAGACTAACACGGAAAATGGCGAAACGTAAAAGTCAAAAGTCTTCAAAGTTTTCTTCAGCCATTCAAGCTCTCCGACGAATGAAAGCAAATCAGCGATACAATGCTATACGACATGCTAACGATAAATTCATTCGTGAAATTATTTCTCATGTGAGAAAGTTGAGGACGAAGAAATTAGCACCAAAACAACGAAACTTACTTAAGCGATATGCTACGAAATTGCGTTTCATCTCCAATCCTAAAGTCACCCTTCAAAGAAAGAGGGAAACTCTAACACAAAAGGGCGGTTTCCTTCCAGCGTTACTTCCGATGTTAGCTCCTGTCGTGGGTAACCTATTGGGAAATATCTTTGGCTCTAAACGTTAATTATGCAAATGTTGAATCTCAAAGTATTATAATGGATTTCAGACTTCAATGTGATAAAGTTCTGACTGTATCAGGTCCATTCCATGCAGGTAAAACTGTTTTCACGCTGAATTTATTGGATAAAAGAAGGGAGTTGTTTAAGGAACCTGTCAATCGATTGATTTGGTGTTATGGTATTTATCAACCGTCGCTGTTTCAGGAATTGCAAAGTCGCAACTTTATTCGACATGAAGGAATTATTCCAGTGGATAAACTTCAGTCTAATGATGTTGGTGTATTGGATGATCTTTGAATAGAATAGAATAGAATAAATGTTATATTGATAATGGAAATCATGCATTGCAATTTTACAATGATCGGGTATAAGCAATGGTCAAAACATAAAGTCAATCAAGAAAAAACGATGTATCAACAAAGAAATTTGAATTTCTACAAGAATGCATCAGTTTACTAAGTCATGCTGTTGTATAACGCTGTACAAAATGGGAAAAAAGAAGCTCGGCGAGATTCGGTTCGGCAGTATGGCACAAGTAGCTTGCGAGACAAACGTGGCTGAGTCAAATGGGAAGGTGCTAAGTGGTGAAGCTGATTGTCACTATAGTCAATAATTCCTTTGAATGCTTTCAAGGCCATATGCTCACGTCGAATTGCTAGAGGTGTGAATCTATCACAATCCCATTCGATGCCACAAATTTTGCGGTGGCATCGTCGACGAACCTTTTCTAGTCTCTCCGAATTTTTCTTGTTAATTCCAATTAACAGCGGAGCATTGTATTCGAGCGTTGATAATATTACAGCATTATAAATCAGCATCAGTTCTGGTTTGGACAAATTATATTTCAAACGCTTCAGTATGAATAACCGACGACTGACTCGCTTGCATAGGTTATCCACAAAAGAGTCCCATGTCAAATTGGAGTTGAATAGCACACCAAGAATTCGGAGCTGATCCTTGTAAAAGGGGTTTGACTGAGAGAATACCTGTCTGTTGCGCACAAGCATGCACTGAGTCTTTTCACGGTTTAAAGTGAGGCCATGTGAGGAACACCAAAGGTCGATATTGTACATCTCAGTCTCCACTAGCAAGTCAACATTGTCACTATTACAAATTGGCAACGCTAAAAGCACATCATCGGCATATTTACACATTACAGCTGATTTGTGTCTCGGCTTCAAAGAACTCATATGGACACAGAATAAAAATGGCGAAAGATTCCCACCTTGAGGTATACCTGATGTGACCTTAACAATGGAACTCTGTTTGTCTCTCACTTTGACATACTGTCTACGATCCTGCAAAAAATTACAGCACCACAATAAAAAGTGCTTAGGGAACGCAACATTAATAAGAGATTCTACCAAACTTCTATGAGTGACACGATCAAAGGCTTTAGCCATATCAAAAGACATGAGTAAAACTCCACTATTTTGTAAGTTGTCAAGGGATGATGTTATAAAGTCATGTACTCTGATATTCGCATGCAATGTAGAGTGGTTTGGTCGGAATCCATATTGGTCTGGTCCATATGCATCAATGAAAGATGGCTTCATAGAGTCGATAACATACTGCTCTAGGACCTTAGTGAACACGGATAACACGGATATTGGTCAAAAGTCGCTTACACCAGGATTCTTCTTTTTTGGGATCGGAGTGACAGATGCCATTTTCCAAATTTCTGGGACAGTCTTTGTTTCGAGGGAGAGAGCAATGAGATGAGAAATCGGTCCTGCTAGGATGTCACTCGCCACTTTAGCAAGAAATGGAGGGAATTCGTCAAAACCGGCCGCTTTTTTGACGTTCAGCTTCTCAAGATAATTCCTGGTCTTTTCTTGAGAAACAGTGATGTTCCATTCACCATTGTCGTCCATATCATCAATTAGTTGGTAAATTTCAGACCAGTCCGATGATGGACAAAAATTAGACAGCAACGCAGTGTTTATGTCCTCAATGCTTTCATCACTGAAACTGTAGGAATCTGATTGTTTAGAAGTATCAGAAACAACTTTCCATATTCCATTTGGTCTTCGCTTGAGTTTTGATATCCAATTCATCTTTGCTTGTTTGATCTCTTTGCGAATTTTGGTCTTATACATGTTATACAACTCGTAGTTTCTGTTACGGAGCGCTGCATACCTTTGATTAATGAGTACCTTGAGCTTGGGTGAAAACCAGGACTTTTCTTTCCCGGTCATCTCCACAACTTCATAAGGAATACTCTCTAAGGCACTATAAACAATCACATAGAAAAAATGACATTTTTCATCTCTTGAAGCGTTTTGGCGGTAAAATGAGTGCCATGGGAAAGAAGCCAATCTATTTAGAAAAACAGCTACATATCTTTCACGGAAGTCATAAACTCTTGCAGAATACGAACAATTCTTATGAGCAGTTTGACATTTGAAAAGAGTCTTACACGGTTTCAAGATTGCAGTGTTGTGGTCAGAACTATCAATTGGTGGACCGATGTTCAGTGGGGTTTCATCATAATCACCCGATTCACAAGATGAACAATAATAAAATGAAAAAGCAGTCTTAGAAAGGAAAATCTTATCCAAGATAGACGTTTTTCTAGTTTCGCTATTTACCACTTGTACAAGTTGGAGTGACTGATTGAGATAAACTGTAGGCAATTGATTTACATCTCCAGCAATCATAAAATGAGATGTATTGAAAGTATCACAGAAAGTGATTAATGCATCGCTTACCTCTGTATATTGACAACTTTTCAAATTGGGAGGGACATAGATAACAATCATGACAATGTCATTAGTCTTAAAATAGACACAAAGACACTCAAGAAATGATAGTTGCCGCGGAAACGCTATAATTTCAAATTGTAAATTGCACCGTACACATGCACAGACGCCTCTACCTCGCCTCCCATCAGTTCTATCTTGACGGATGAGAGTGTAGCCAGAAATGCTCACTTCTTCATCAGCCACAGTCTGAGTGAGCCAAGTCTCACAAAGTGCGATAACATCAGGGTTTTCACATGCAGCAATGACACGAACCTCATCAAATTTAGGTCTCAATGATCGAATATTCGTCAGTAAAATATTCGCGATTTCCATTTTGCTAAAAGCGCTCATTGAAAATTTTTGCCAAAAGATCTTGGGACAATTTTATTCCTGTATAGAATCACATCTTCTCCGCTTTCTTTCCTATCTTTGAGTTCTTTGCGCAGTTCCTTGTCTTTGATTTGCTGAAGAGAAGTAAGGTCATTATTGATGTACACATTTCTGAAGTCAGTTGAGTTTCGCAGATTTCTACTGTTCTTCAGAACCGATATTTTTTCTTGGAAATTGCGAAACGTTACTTTGATGAGTCTTGGAGCACTATCACGAGGTCTTCCAATGCGATTATATGATGTTAGAGACGCAGCTTCACAATTGACTGCGGCCAGAATATCTAGAATCTTTGATTCATCGTGTTGCTTTCGGTCATTTACTGAGCCATCGGTGGATTCTGCTATTCCAGCAAAAATCAAATTATTTCGTCGACTAAGACGGTTTTCAAGTTCTTCTATGATGCCATCTGATACATGTGTCAAAGTTGCTTGATTATCAATATTCAGATCATCAATTTGGGACTGTAGAGATTCGCAAGTCCGTTGCAACGACTTTTGCTGGTCCAGAACTTCTACCAACTTCATCTCCAAATTCTTGAAATGATCATTAAGCTTTTGTTCTAAAATTCTTTCAATATCGGCTTTTGTAACAGCATCATTTACCTTGGCTTGCACTGTCTGAGAGTCATAGGACTTTACTGCATCCTTCAGTGCTATAGTCAATTGCTCTTTGTTCAACTTGCCGATTTGAGAACTTGACATTCTTCGAATTGAAGTAAAAGAAAAAGAACCGTTTAAATCTTTTCCTTCAGGCATCATTCAAGCTTTTGAGCAGAAGCAAGTGATGACAAACGGCAAAATCAAAATTGATATTCAGTTGGATTTGAACCCTCGACTGTGTGACCAAATCACAATACTGAAGCCAATGAGACGACGACGACGACGAATATCCCACGAATTCGACGAAATCAGGCAATGAGATACAGACACAAACACGAACGAAGCGACGAGGATTCGAATGGTATAATTCCCAAGATTCGCGATGCACGAAGACACTATTAATTCCAATATCATGAATATGAACGCGGACACAGACGAGAGACACGACCATTCACCACTATTTCATCTATTAAAAGAAAGTAAGAATTCAAAAGATGTTACAGATATGTTCACTCGCGCAGCACATCATAAAAGGTGCTTTATCATCTATATCACACAAAATTTGTTTCCTGATGGAAAAGAAGCTCGTACACGAAACCTGAATACACACTATTATGCTATTTTCAAGAATCCGCGAGATAAAAGTCAATTTGAAATTTTAGCGCGACAAGTTTCACCAAGAGGATCAAAAGCCTTAATTGAAATTTTTCAAGCAGCTACTGAAAAACCACACGGTTACTTATTCATTGACTTTACGCAAGAGTGTCCGGAAGAATTTAGATTTCGAAGTGATATTTTGAAAACTCCCATGATTATCTACAAACTATGAGTTCTTATTCTCGCATGATTGTTATTCCTCAGGATGAATATGTACAATTGACTGCCATGCAGCAAGTAAAGCAACCTCTTGCAAATCAAATGTATAGGAAAGAAATAGATTATCAGCAAAATGTTCACATCAAAGATCCACATCGTGCTGTATTATTACAATCGGAAACAGTTGAGCAATTGAAAAACTTGAAGAATAAGATGCGTGACTCTGTATCGACTGCTACACCTTTAGCATCTCGCGCACATGCCATATCTCTTTTCAATAGTATTGAACCCCATCTCAATGTAAATGATAGAGGAGAAATCATTACAGATGAAAATAAAGTGATTGATGCTTCACGTTATGAAGACTTGATTCAGTATGCGACACGTAGAAAGCGCCGTCAGGGCTATGTTCCACCTGGTTGGACATACTTTCTTAAACTATTGAAAAAGCATAATGTGCCAAAATTTGCTTTGAATAATGAGACATTGAAAGAACTTGATTCAACAGTGGCTACTGCTCCAATGCTTCAGACGATGAAAATGCCAACAAATTGGTTTAAGACGTCACCTGCTACATCCCCTCCCACACTCACTAAGCAAACAAGAGGAAGAACTCGACGTAGATCTACATCACCACTAAAACTAGTAAAAGGAAAACGTAAAACAGCTCCTCCCAAGAAATACATGTTCTCAGACTATTAATATGAAGCAGATGTGTTGCTTGCCATGTAATGAGCCGCCAGAGGTGAATGTCGTTGTCACTTGCACTTGCTGCGCCAGCTCTCATAATGAAACCCCTAAGTAATGTGAACACGATCGCAAAACCGCTAAAGCTAAATGCTGCAGTTGTTGTAAATGTAGAAAGGCAAGAAAACAAAAAGATGAGAAGGAGGAAAAAGAGTCAGTCGTCATCGACTGAACGTTTGAAGTCAATCTATTATGATGTAAAACATCCAGCAGGATTTGCATCGATCAAGAAATTGTCAAAAGCGAGTGGTCTTCCACAATCACAAGTGAAACGATGGTTAAAGGGTCAGGCTACCTATACACTCCACAAACAAGCGAAAAAGAAGTACCGTACACGCCATTATATTGTTCATGACATTGATGAACAGTGGCAAGCAGATTTGTGTGATGTCGCTTCCATTTCAAAACATAACTCGGGCAATAATTTTATTTTAACCGTCATTGATATTTTCTCGCGTTATGCGTGGGCTCAACCTTTAAAAACTAAAGTAGGGAAAGGAGTAGCAAAAGCATTCCAAACAATTTTTCGAGAAGGTCGCATTCCAAAAAGAATTCAGAGTGATCAAGGAAAAGAGTTTGAAAATCAGCATGTTAGAAGATTATTTGAGAGGCATGACATTGAGTTGTTTAGTGTAAAGAGTGCTTATAAAGCTGCACTCGTTGAACGTTTTAATCGCACATTGAAAAATCGCTTGTGGCGACATTTTACTGCCAACTTGACACAAAATTGGACAAAGGTTCTACAAGATACACTCCATGCCTACAATCACTCTATCCATCGTTCTATTGGACTCAAACCAGTAGATGTAAATGCTGACAATGTAGATAAAGTGCGCGAATCATTCCAACGTAAACGCACTCATGTGAAAAGTGATGTGAAAATTGGCGATAAAGTTCGTATCTCAAAAGTGAAGAGTGTTTTTGCTAAAGGGTACCTTCCGAATTGGACAGAGGAGGTATTTACAGTATCAAGGATTGATCAAAAAGACTCTCCCACCACCTACAAGTTGAAAGATTACGATAATGAAGAAATTGAGAGTAGCTTTTACCGCGATGAGATTGAGGTAGTCTCTGAAAGTGAAACATATTTGGTAGAGAAAATCATTCGATGTAAAAAACGGCAAGGTGAAGAATGGTGTCTTGTTAAATGGACTGGTTATCCTTCAAGTATGAACTCTTGGATGCGTCGTGCCGACATCTTTCATCTAAGTGATCGACAGTGATTCATGCAAAGTTGTAACTAACAATGTTTAGGGTTTGAGCTATGAATCCAACGGCCTCATTTTATTCACGACCCTCCTATGTAAGTGGTGGAGGACAAATTTACATCGGTGCTCGCCGCCAACGTGGAGGTAGCATACTTGGTGCACTGAAATCTGTTGTAGCACCTCTCATATCCAATGTCGGAAAATCTTTAAAACGAAATGTTTTAAGTAATGCCGTTGGCTTTGCTGGTGATGTTGCTAGTGATCTTTCCAGAGGTAGAAGTTTTAAGAGCAGTTTGTTGAATCGTGGGAAGGAACGCGGTTTAAAAACATTGAAGCAGACCTTTGCTGGTGTTACTCAAGGAAAGAAATCGCCTAAACGAATGAATAAAGGAAGAAGGAAACATCGCGGAGCTGGTAAGGTGCGATCTTCAGTCAAAAGGCATTCACGCAAACGTCGCAGAGGCTCTAATCATTCATCAGGCGCTAAACGACGACGCTGCCATAACTTCTAATCATAGAGTGCAAAACTTCCGGGTTTTGTTTGTTTGATCAACAAGCCATACAGACAGATATTCTTAGTTCAAGTATTGTAGATTATCATCCTCGAACAGCTGAGAATGCTGGCCCCATTGAATTTGTTATTCCTGGTGGTAGTGATGACTACATAGATTTGAGTTATGCGATGGTTGATTTGAGGTTTAGAATTCAGCAAGCAGATGGAACTGCTATTGACGATACACATAAAGTTGGACTGAACAATTTACCATTGACTACATTACTTCGCGATGTTTCTCTAACGATTGGAGAGCAGCAGGTGGAAGGTGGTCAAAGCGATTATCCCCATAAAGTCATATGGAAGCCATGGGATGGTACAGAGATGAAGCAGGAAAATTTGATGCTGAAACAAACAGTGGCTTTGTAAAGCGATCTGCTATGATTAAAGATAGTAAAGTATGTCAGCTATATGGTCCGCTGAATTTAGACTTCTTTAGACAGTCAAAGTTTTTACTCTGTAATACCAGCATGCGACTCAAGCTGACATTGAGTAAGCCTGAATTTGCGCTGAATGCATTTGGTAAAGTTGACAATTTTAGAATTCATGTGGAAGATATTGCACTTTACATTCGTCGAGTAGTACCGAATCCAAGTGTCATTAGAGGACATGCTGAAGGTCTTAACCGCCAAAATGCCATTTACCCCGTTCAGCATACAAAGCTTCTCACCTTTACAATTCCGAAAGATCAAAAGAGTTTCATGAAAGATGGCCTCTTTCCATCGGAAGCACCGAAGCTCCTCATGGTGGCAATGGTTGAAAATGATGCATTTAATGGTAATATAAAGAAGAATCCTTTCAATTTTAAACACAATCAGTTAAGTGAAATTGCTTTACGTGTAAATGGTGTGAGTCATCCTGGTCCACCCTACAAATCAGATTTTGCTGCGGATCAATTTATGCGCAGTTATGTTGACTACATGAATGTCTTTGTCTTTTACAATGCGGATGACACCAACGGACTCAATATGAAAGAGTTTAAGAGTGGATATACTATTTATGCATTTGATTTGACTGCTGACAGCGATATTGGTGCACCTTATCGTCAAGCGAACGTGCCTCATAATATTCGTTTGGATTTGACGTTCAAAAGAACACTACCTGAGACGATCAATGTATTAATTTATGCAGTCTTCGATTCAAACATTGAAATTACAAAGTATCGTGACGTGATTCTTCAGTATAATCGTTAATAAGTTGGTTGACTGCTGACGATATTAAAACTAAAGTGCAGCGTAATGCAGACGAAGCGACGTTGAAAGCTTTCGATAATGTCTATTCACTCGATACCTTGCCACCTGCAGTAAATCACTATCCCATCTTTATTGTGCTAAACACTTATTCGCAGAATTTAGGCGGTGAGCATTGGAAAGCGATTTTTATTGGAGAAGACCGACGTGGTGAACTATTTGACTCTCTTGTTCAACCTCCAAATATACCAACACAGCAGTGGTTGAGAAAGCATACGCGTCAATATCAGCGAAATGAACGCATACTACAACATCCACTTTCATCAACGTGTGGTGATTTTGTACTGCACTTCATCTTAAAACGTTTACATGTATCTAGATTTGTATCTGTTATTCAAAACTTTTCATGTAATCCATCCTCTAATGAAAAAATGATTTGTAAGTTCCATCAAGATTTGAAATAAAAACATCATGTTGGAAAAATTGTTTTTTATTTTACAATCCGCTGGGTACGTACATACTCGATGAGATAGTCTAGGATCACATTTGCTTGTACATGAGATTTTAGTCCAGTAATGATCACTTTACTATTATGAAAGATTGCAAAATGCACAGGTACCCAACAACTAATGAGAGCTGCAGGAAAAAGTTCGGGTTCATAACACAAATTGTAACTGCTGGTACGAATCTTCAAAAATGATAGACTTTCACTCAATTGAGTAGAGATCACCATATTGTCCACAGTCAGATTCGACATCACACACCTCTCCCTCTTCCATATCCGACGTAGTAGTCTCTGTAGCTCTAAGCGCATTGACTGCGCCGATGAATGAGAAAGGGCGCCGAGAATCTGTACAGTCCCATTTGGGAAGAGTTGAAGATTCCGTGAATTGTTCATCTTCACCACTAACATTTGAGGACGGCCCGGGTAATACTTGCTGTTTGGAAGGTGTTTGTGTAATGTTGTGAGATCGATTTTGGTGTAGAGTCTGAAGCGACGGAGAATGTTGACGATGGTGTTGCGATGGCGCTTCATGATGAAAAAATGAGTAAATTGAGCGATGTACCTTCCTTTTATACTTTTCCCAACTACCTTGATGAAATGTGAAGTTAGTATGGAGTTGGGAATGATAGAGTTGAATTCGCCGTTTGTTGACGCGCAACCATATGCGATTTCCAATACGTGAATGTCTTTTCATATAGAAGTATTTCAAATCCTTCATGATATGATGTAGAGATTGAAAATGACGATAAGATAAAGCAAACTCTCTTCTTACATTTTCAGTTGAATCTTTGAAATAGACGTTTCGATCATGATCCGTTTCAATACGTTGTAGGGAATCTAATTTCCAGCTCATGGTGCGTTGTAGTCATGTCTGATTAAGATTTGCATAGTAGGGCGATGAACTCACGACGAATAGATGTCATGATGGAGCGATGTGTGTATCTTCTATACTTCTCCCAATTGTATTTGCGAAATGAGAAACAGTTTGCGGAATGAGAATGGCAGATTTGAATTTCATTGTTGCAACGTTGAAGCCGAACTTGATCACCCAAGGAGATGAATCTTAATGTTTCAAAATATTCCAAATCCCTCATGATATCATTGAGGTTGACAAATTGTCGCCATGTTAATGTAATACCTCTTGATGTATGACCATGAGAATTTTTGAAATGTACGTTTCCATCACGATCAACTCTGATATATTGTAGAGAGTCCAAAATCCAAGTCTTCATGATGTTATGCAAGGCCGCAGATCAGCAATATAAAAATGTCGTTTTATCATATTTTGCTTAGCAAGGCGGCCGCAAATAGATTTGCTAGTAATCGAGCCGAACTCTTTTCTACTCCCATTGATCATACACAACAGCGAAATGGAAAGTGGGAAGTGGGTGTCACTCAACTTGTTCATAGCAACTGTGTCTATACTTTTGATCATGAGGTGATGACTATTAATATGAGACGCACAGCTGCTTACCAATGTGAAAAGGGCTGCCGAGCATACATTCCACAGTGGCCAAAGAAAGATCTCTTATCATGTGAAAAGTTTATATATGATTTCCTGAATAAAGCGTGTAAACATATTGTCCAATTTACTCCGCACAATGATGATCATAATTATGTACATCATGTAGTTGAGAAAGATTGGATTGTTGGTTTAAGTCCAAGTTTAAGAAATGATTTAGGTTACCTCGCTAGCGCCTGAACAAGCTATGATAATTTTAACGTTAATTACCACCCAAGTGGTCATAAACAGTTAATATATCGAGAGGAAGCTTATTATGTAGATCTTATTCCAAGAAATGAGAAGACGTTGGTGAAGAAGATTGTGATTAAGCCAAGAAAGACAAACATGACTCCTGAAACATTATTGAAGAAATTTAATTATCGCCTTTGAGTTGATGGTAAACAAGTGGCAACATTGACTTATATCAAATCATCTAATCATATTGCAATAAGTAAATTAAATGATGATCATCTAGTATTAGTTTGTTCAAAAGATTTTCATCAGTTCTTACGACATCGTTCTGCAGCTGTTCATGGAAAATTTGATATGCAACATTTGCCATGTGAAAGGTCAAATCAATTTGATACAGAATGGACCGTATCTTTATACAGAAAGTGTGTAGAGCCTTTAGGTGGTATCTTACATGAAACAAGAGTGTTGATGCCTCGCATTATTACTTCAGTTAAATTGGTTGTAGATTATTTAAATGAAGTGATTAATGAGCAACATATTTCATTTTCTGAAAAAGAAGGTGTTTTGTCTCTCACTATAAGTGGAAAAGGTACTGAACTAATTATGGATAAAACTCTAATGGACATTTTGGGTTTTGATCAAAATATCTTTAAAAGTGGTACTGTAACCAAAGCTAGCGCAGACATGTCGCTATCGCGTCGTATTAACTATTTTCAGATATATTCCAATATTGGTGAAGATGTACGTGTGGGAGATGTTGAAGCTCCATTGCTAGCAATGATACCATACCAGCCAAAAAGCTGCAGTATTTTATCTGACCATACTTTCAAGAAAGTGCATTATACAAAGCTGAAATCAAACTACATCCCACAAATTGATATTGCAATTTATGACGATGCATGTGCGTTGATTCCTTTTCATAAAGATGCTGTAACAAGTATCACACTCCATTTCCGAATGAAGAGTTAATACAAAAGTATGCTAATATATTTTTCCAATGTGATTAGTATGGAAAGTGAAAATAGAGATTCGTTTCTAATTTATTTACCCAGTAATGCTTCTATGAATAAATTTCCTAATAATAGACCATCAGACTATCGAGTAGAATTAAATCGCTCACTACATCTAGAAGGTGAATGAGAAGTAGGTGCTTCCAGCATTTGCTATGATAGCAATATTCAGAATGTGAATGATTTGGAAGAAATGATATTGACTCCTCGCACCCATGATGGAATAACGATGAATAATGCATTCCAGTTCCCATACAATTTAACATCAGATGTAAGGTGGAACTATGAATGGATTCAGATAAAATCAGATTATTATGGTCCATTTGGGAATGAGAAAATTATTAAGGCATTCAGCAGTGGTAATACTTCCATCATGAAGAATAAGGATCAGAAAGTTTATGAGTTTACTATCTATCATTGGAGTGGGAGACAGTTCCTTCGCTTTCATCTTTTACTAAAGGTCTTACACTGAGGTTGGATAATGAATTCTATCCACATCTCGTTTTGGCCATGGACTACATCTAACGTCAATTGCTACTGCAAATGTTAAAAAAGTTTATTCAAATCGAATCAACAAATTTCATTATAAATTTAAAATATTTGATGAAGAGTTTGTAGAATGTGAAGAACGCATCATTTTGAAAAAGCGTGGTGTTCAACCTTTATCACTTATTGAGTTAGTAAAACGATGGAATGAGACTGTGGGTAAGAAGTATGGAGAGAAAATTATGGCGGACAAAAATAAGTTGGTTATTCAGAAATATAATGACAAACTTACAGTTTATTATTAGCTATTATTGGAAGCGGTGTGGTGTATGGTTCTCATGAATATCACACTAAAGCTGATTCAGTTAATGATGAATGGTGGGTGGACATCTATGGTGATCGCATCAAGAAAATTTACCAGTCTTATGAAGAATCTAAAGTTGCTATCAATATAATGCCGCGTCTATATCATACAGTTGAAAGCTTCATTCATGTAGTAAATCCTTATATACAACAGAAGTTGAAGCATGTGATGAAAAGTAAATATGATGTAAAGACACACCACATTTCGTTTTCAATTGTTCTGAAACTGGGTGATGACATTCAATGTCAATTGAGTAAAAATTTGAAAAAACATTTTGGTTTTTCAATGCTACAAAATATGTTTACTGCTGCGCATACGATTGGTATAGAAACACCAATGACACTTGATAAACATGAACAACAGCTTTACATTCAAAGTGATTTGATTCTACCTATTTCTGTTGGTGAGAAAAAAGAACACATTTTACGTGATTTCATTCATGATAAAGACGCTTCATATGGAATAGTCGAGAAGATGTCTGAATCTATTTTCTATCATCCCGTCGTCAAACAAACTATACCCTCTATTGCTATCAAAATTACCAATGGTTTACAAGAGTGCATCCATGTGAAAGATACTAAGTCCCTCGTTACTTTAGTGTTTCGGAAAACAAAGTGAAGTCATTGTGATATGTTTATTGAAATAAAAATATGTGTATGAAAAAGTCTTTTCACAGATATAGGGGGAATGGGGTGACTGTAGGCATATATTCACAAGGAAGAAACGATCTAATGCGATACATAAAACAACCATGTATATCTACAAAAAGCAACATCAAAATACTGAGTTAAAGTTGATTATGCTAAGACGTCTCCTGAATATGGTAGCGTGAGTTTTATTGTTTTGGGTGGAGGTATGTTTGTGTCAGAATGTTCATGTGGAAGAGATGTGTTATGTCCTATCCAACACCTCTTATCCTCCCATGCTGAAAGCGCTCGTTTCTTGAGCGTGTGCGTTTTCACAGTATGAACTTGAGATTTTAAGATTGTCATATTGACAAACGTTATAGTTTTATTTTTATAGGCCTTCTTATAGGAGCGATGTTTCATTTTGTGAACAATGGATTTTGATATACCTTTAGCACGCTTAATACTATCTGCACATTCTTTTAATTTCCTGGAATGCATTTTAGGACGGAGGAGAATCATTTCATCTATTTCCTTTCCTGCTGTTTCATCCTTAAAACAACCAAGTTTGGCTTTATTCTGTATGGAATAGAGTGGATGAGTGGGATTGTAGTTAGATGTGTCGAAATATTTTTCTAATGACTTAGCTACTTCATTAAAATTTAAATCTTTTTGAGTGGTAATACCTAAGAAGAAACTATCTGTATCACCACCCAACAAACGAGCCTCTTTTACGAGAGGACATGGTTTTAGTATTTTATAAAAGAGTTGGTACATTTCAAGCTTAGAGTAATCTAGTACAGCTTGGCCAATATAGATGGGCTTACACAGCTGAACTTCAGATTTTATCATTTTAACACCTACAAGGTCCTCATCGATAATGTCTCTATCGATGAATAGAGGTGATGAGGTCAATTTGTGATATTTTTGATCATCAATGACTAGTTTATAGTTTACACGTTTTCTAACATCCTCCATCGTCTTACCAAATAGACTATTATTCTTATACTTATAAAAATCCTTTTCAAAATTATTTTGGACTAATGCACGTTTTTGACTGTTACTATCTATGTAGGGTTTGAGGAAGGCTTTCTGTCTAAATTTGATGATGCGGTGAACTGACTTTAGAAGCATGTTCATTTCTAAATAGAATTTTAGTATGCAGAAGTGTACGAGATAATTTTTCTTACCATACTGGGTGAGTCAAAGTTTGCGGCATGGTTTATACCTTAGCTGTCCACACTCTCTTAAGTTATCATGAAATTGTGACATGAATGGTGAAAACATATCTTCAGTCACTTCACCAGATTTAGGTGCGAGTGGGAAATCAGCAGTTTTATTTTTGATACTATTTGGATAAATCAAATCCACTTCAAAATAATATCCCCAATCACCTTCATCTGGAATCTTCAGTATGTTTGAAGGATTGCAGTAATACTCAAGCTCATCTTGTTTTAACCAACTAAACTCGGAATGAAGTAGTGGTTTAGACAGTGAACTGCCATATAAATTATTTTGGTCATAATACTTAAGATGAGTCTGATCATCGCCTACTGTTTCAGATTTTATATGACGCTTATTTACAAATGTGAGACCACCACGTATTCCGCGCTCAAATATGTTATACATACGGGGGTCTTGTAAGAGATGAATGGTCTCACCAGTCATTTTAAAGGCTGATTTAAAGGACATGGCTGGCAGAATGACAAAGTGAACGGGATCTAACTTATCTTCTTCTAATGCCACTCGTCGAAACTCCTGAAATACATCAGCCAGCAAAAATACATCTAACTTAAGATAGGCAATCATATATTCGCCAAATGTATGGCAGTCAAATTTTATCCATGCATCTTGTGCATGATCATAATCTTCGGTCTTACATTCTGCGCCGGTCAAATCATTTTTGAATTTATCTATGGGTGGAAGAGAAGTCTCGCCGAGTTTACTAATCGCATCAAAATATGCATATGGAAAGACTCCTTTCCGTGTGATGACTTCATCGGTTAGATTTGGATATTGTTTCTTAAGATTTTGTGTTAGTGGAAGAGACTTTAGATTTTGTACGAGAGAGGCCTGTGATGCAGTCATAAATTGGTAGGAATCTAAAACTTTTATATCAAAATAGACCGTCTTATTTTCTTTAGTTTTATCGACAGGCACTTTTGCTGTCATGGCCATAAACTTCTCTCTCGTTTGTGCTATTACATCAAACTTCCACTCTTTCATTTGACCTAAACCTCCTTTTATTATCATATGGCTGTCGTAGCCCTTGAAATTATGGAAAATGACGGGTAATGTACGCCGTTTCATCCTAAGTGAAAAATTGCATTTTGAACAGAGTGCGTTGATGTGATCATGGTCGCGCACTTTCTTAATCCTATCATCATCAAATGTTTTACTACATTTGAGGCAAACGTTGCAACTATCAAAATTTGCTTGATCATCTGCTGTCATATGCAATGATCTGCGATAGAGTTCACCATCATACTTTTGTTGAAATTTTACAGCCTGTTCGAGGAATTGTAGGAATTGGTAAATACAATCCTCACCTTGCCAGACGTGCATTTTATTTTTTCTATTTTGGAAATGGTCATGCCATACTTCATAGCAGGATATGGCTGCTGGCTTGTGGATGATATCATCAATATAGCATTCTATGTCTGCGTAAATGATACGAAGAGGACTTAGTTCATCGCCATTCTCTCTATGTGAAAGATTTTTTCTTTGGGCATGCGTTCCATTTGTAATTTACCCCGCTTGCACCATTCATAATGACTTAGACATTTATGTTTACTCCAAAAGGAGCGGATGCAGCGGTCGCATACAAAATGTTCACCACTTTTAGAGTGTCCCAAGTGTGTATACAAGCGAGAGATTTTGGGAATACCACAGTAGTGCCATTCCTCGCTATCATCTTGTTTTACTAATAAGAGGTTGACTACACGTTCATAACAAGTTGAACGTGAATTATAGCGGGCACCCTTCAACCCCTTCTCCCACCCGTGAACTACAATTTTAATCTGATTATGTTTCTTGAACGTTTCTACATCTTTGATTTTCATGTTGTCACTATCACAACCTTCAAAGTCTAGTTCATCCTCCCACTGTCTATAGCTATAGGTGCGATCTCGATGCGCGTTGATATCATTATAGTGGAGAATGGATAGGACGGCATATTTGAAACACTGCGATTTACAATCGACATTGATGACAGCTTTCTTATTATACAACGTTTTTGGTAGTTTAAATGTGCCTCGAGCTGCATGACTTTCTAATAGGGAAATTTTGAACATGGTTGAGTCCACGCCATCAAAAATGAGAGCGCTGTCGCGCTGATTGAACTTATCTACATTTGATTTTAAACATTGAATATGGAAATTTAGCCAAGACTCGCAGTCTACAACTTCGGTTGCGGAAGAGGAAGGAACATGAAACTGTATTCTCTCCGTCACTTGACCCGTTTGAAAATCTATTTTAATATATTTTAGTTTGAGGTAGATGAGCACCTTTATTCTAAAATTGTCTAAATTGTTGAAGAGCGCTTCGATAATGTTAGAATTTTGAAGGAGCCACTCAGGAAAATCTACTATTTGAGTATTGGACTCCATGCAGTAGTCGCGTACTAAATGACTATGGGAAACGTTAATGAGGGAGATGGTAGAGGTACCGTTGGTGTAGTGATCATTTGCATGCGTGTGTTGAAGTCTGTGCAAAGATCGCTGAAAGGGGCTATCGAAAGAAAGAGGGCACAAATCACAAGGAAAGGAGATGTCATCGTCAGAATCAACTTCACCTCCAGAGATTGATGCCGCTTTGCGTTGACACACACGTTGTTTGATGTGTCGAAGGAGACTGTGCTTCCTTGTAAAAATATGTCCGCGGTCAGCACATTCCCACTCGTTGCCTTGTCGCGAGAGTCCTGAGCTGGAACTAACATCACCTGAAAGAGAAATCATTCTATCATCTCTGTTTAAGTCTCAGTGTATTGTTACAACCTACCTTCACTCAACAGCTCTAAACTTTCCTCGAGAAGGGAGGGCTTTGGTGATGAAGTAGATGCCTGAAATTGAGGAAGATGCTATTAGCCACACGTTTGAGGGAGATGAGAGAGGAAATCTTGAACTTACCATTTCAAGGAAATTATGTTTAAGGTTGATTCTTCAACAAGATAGAGACTTCACTCAAATAATACGTCTCAAACTTAGAATTTACTAGAGAACAGTTCACTTACACGTCTGAAAGACAGTGAAATGACACGAATGTCACTTTGCATATATACTTTCATATTCATCATTCATTGGCTGTTCATTCTGATTGGTTGCTTGTTTATACTTAAGAATTAGAAAACATTTCAAAGTTATTATTCACAGTCAACATGACAAGCCCTCCGACAACACCGAACACTACATTGGAGTTCTCTTCTCCATGCTCATCGCCAAAGGCGCTCGTGGCACCAAACGCTCCAACGAAGGGGAAGGTGGAGAAAGTATACCGACTCGACAACATTAGAAAGTTGTCATTACCAGCGGACGACGAAGAGGAGAGTGTATGTGAGAAGGAGTGTCCCGACTTAACAGGCGTGAGTTGGAAGTATCTGCAGTACGATACTGATGATGTGATGGAGATCACCAGCACCAAATTCCTCCATCAATTATGGGAATGGTACACCCCTAACTCCCAGCCACGAACTATGGCGGAGTGGGAGTACATCGACAAAGTGAGGCTAGCGGTAGAAGAACGATTGAAGCAAGTGAACTGCTTTTGTTATCTATGTGAAGTCAGACTCTGGGACGATATTGACGATGAAGGCCTTTTGAAATACATGCCATAATAAATTTTCATTTCGTATTATCTTTGCTTTCATACTGACTTACTTGAATGGGGCTTCAGTGGATGATTTAACCATGTATACGTTTTGAATTGGAAATAGTAGCCCACTTAGTTTAACTTGCAAATCTTATAACATTTCATATGGGTGATAATGGTAGTTGAAATAGTGTTAAATAAAATTAAGATAGCTTACACTTCTGATACAGGGATAGCAATCGACTGCGATCCATGTGTAAAGAGCTTGTTAGACTACGGATGGGGCTTAAGTGGATGATTTAACCATGTATACCTTTTCATTTGGAAATAGTAGCAAGCTTAGTTTAACTTGTAAATCTTATAACATTTCATATGGGTGATGATGGTAGATGAAAAAGTGTTAAATAAAATTAAGATAGCTTACACTTCTGATACAGGGATAGCAATCGACTGCCATCCATGTGTAAAGAGCTTGTTAGACTACGGAAGAGAGAAGTGTGTTATGTTGCGTGTGGCGCGTGAGTGTCCTCCCATTTCATTCCATTCATCAATTCGTCTCATTGATAGAGACAGGTAGAACTCATGGTTCTCATAACGTATGCAATGGAAAGTTTATAAGGCAACCTTCGACAGTCGGCTAAATGTCACCCTGGCGCGAATGCATACTACTTTGAGACAGAGGCAATCACTTGCAAACATGACGCAGAGAGGTTTAACAAGATTGACCATTGCCGAATGTCTCTTGCGGTATACATAGCTACGGGTTTCACCGCCGCCCTTTACAGGAAGGCCCGTCGAAAGGAAGTATTACACCGAACTTCATTTGCAACGTTCAAGTTGACTGATAGCAGATTCAACTTAATGATAGTATTCGCCAGTCTGAAGACTGCCAGGGCAAACCGCGTGGAGGTTCTATCATGTCTTGCTCCATGGTGGCCCTTATCAGGGCCGTTGGTTCGTTCTCGGTGACAAGTTGACTATTGGCTTGAATAGTCAATAGGTATGACAGTTAGGTTCTCGTATACCCTATACCGCCTAAGTCGTGGTGGTGCATCTGGCACCTTTCGGATGCAGGTGGTATTTGGAGTCCACACCTCATCCGTCCAAATGATCTTCTTGATCTTCCCTTTCTTCTCACACTCCTTCTCATCCTCTTCATCCCACTCGTCGAGGATGATGAAGTCGGGAATGGCACTAGCAGGAGATGTTGCTTCCATCGTGACTTAAAATTGAATGAGAAGCGCTACAATCTTCTGGCTTATATAGAGTTTTCAACAATGAATTGCTCAACAGCGAATCAGAATGCTTCAGGGATAGCAATCGACTGCACAACGTTCAAGTTGACTGATAGCAGATTCAACTTAATGATGGTATTCGCCAGTCTGAAGACTGCCCAGGGCAAACCGCGAGGAGGTTCTATCAAATCTTGCCCCATGGTGGCCCTTATGAGGGCCGTTGGTTCGTTCTCGGGACCGGTGGCTCGTTCTCGTGATCGCCATCAGCCATCATACTTCAGGCCGATTCTGCTGAGAGAGTCTTTGACTCTCTCCATGGTAGCAGCATCGACCTCTACTGATACCGACTGAGTAGGTTGGGGTGGTATGTAGTCCCACTCAGTCGTATCATCATTGCTAAACTGCGATGCACCTATCCGTGCCAGATTGTTATAAATCTTTTTTCGCTCGTCAGCTCGCTGAAACTCGCGAAATAAATTTATCGGCTTTACCCGAGGCTGGTCAGGAGAGCTGACTTGAGTGTTCGGCGTCTGCATGATTGAAATGAAATGAAATGAGAGGTAGTGGTTTATATACCCCTCTAACGCGACGCAACGTTCAAGTTGACTGATAGCAGATTCAACTTAATGATAGCATTCGCCAGTCTGAAGACTGCCCAGGGCAAACCGCGTGGAGGTTCTATCATGTCTTGCCCCTTGGTGGCCCTTATGAGAGCCGATGGTTCGTTCTCGGGAGTCGTGAAGGCAGGGAAAAGATCTGCAATGAAAATGATATGTATTAGAATAGGATATACTATCTTATTTGCTTTTCACTTATCAAGTTAGCCAACCTTGAGTTGTCTCGCGGGCTTCCTCACTGAAAATTTATGTAGATGCCCGCGCATACAAAGAGTGGCGTGGAGGCATTTTTTACTTGGATGGCCATTATAGCAGATGATCGACTCATCCAAACTTTGATTCACAAGGACTCGACCGTCCAGATGGTTATCCCGAATAGGGATGTGAAATTCAAACATTCTGTCCTCATTGAAGCGATTCCATTCATTCCTCATGCGCTCCAACTTCGCAAGCGACTCTCATCACCCTGCCTACTCACACTCCTCTCCAACTCAGCATTCCTCGCTCTCAATACAGTCATCTCCTTCATCAACTCCTCATACTTCGACT
The DNA here is from genome assembly GCA_907163375.1 of Prostheceraeus crozeri. Lineage (NCBI taxonomy): Eukaryota > Metazoa > Platyhelminthes > Polycladida > Euryleptidae > Prostheceraeus > Prostheceraeus crozeri. The sequence goes on along the minus strand of CAJQUW010016831.1, from coordinate 77,055 downwards.
CTGCCTCTCCCATTCTCTTCTCTGCAGCACTCGTCCTCTTCTCTCGCTCATCATTCTCGTCTTCCAACACTGGCACATTCTCCTTCAACTCTTTCACAACACGCCTCATGCGGATATTCTCATCCGCCACCTCCTTACATTTCACCTCCTTCATTATCAGCTCACTCAACTCGACCAACGTTCTCTCATTCACCTTCTTCAAACTTTCATATCGATCAACCAAAAGAGCATGTGCCGCTTGCTGCGACCCATGCTTCTTCTCCATATCCTCATCCCACCGCGCCGACTGCTTCCGTAACCCACCACCCTTCACTATTGGGGAAGATGAGCTCTGCGGGGGGTCGGTAATGTCAATATTCGATACCTCCGACGAAGAAGAGCTCAACTTCCTTACACGCTTCCTCACTCGCTCCCTATCCTAATCCACATCATCCTCATCATCACTCTCAAACACTCTCTTCCGCCACTTCTCAGCCTTCAAACCGGCCACAGCATTCTCTACCTCATTCTCCACAGCATTCCCACTAGCATTCTCAACAACAATCCCACTAGCATTCTCAACAACATTCCCACTAGCATTCTCAACAACATTCTTGGCCTCTTTCTCTTTCCCCAACATTCGCTCCTTCTCAGCATTCATCAACTCCACAAATCTCAAATCGGTCACCAACCCTCCTACACACTCACCATGCCTCAGATAGAACTCGGCCTCCTGCCCAACAACCAACAACACCCTACACTTCACACAGGCAGCCCTACTCAGGATAACCATGCGGTCGGTCCCTGCCTTCTTTATGTGGTCCTTGAGACCGTCTCGGCGGTTGATTCGACCGCACACACACATTTTGATGTGAAATTTTTTGTTTCTATCGTTATTGACCATTTTTGCCGTTACTGAGATTTCTCGTTAACTGTAAGATAATGAAATTAGCATAAGTTTTGAATCATGTAGTATACAGCCTAAAGCATAACACTTAGTGAGGAATGATAGATTTGAGTGTAGTGAGTGGCACTCGATCCCGTCGACAGCCCGAAGGCCTTGTACTGATCACTAGGGAAAAGAAAGATCTTCCCCGATACCCGCTATTTACAGCTGAAGACATCATTGTCACTGCCCCGAAGTGGTAACAGCAACGCCGAGTCAAAGGTAGTGATCAGTAGCTGGGATCTAACCCCTCAAAGCTGCCTTAGACTTAGTTAGATTTCAAATCTGATAGCAGATTTGAACGCAGCATACTTGAAAACCTTAGACTACATGTTAAAACTTTGAAAAAACTGAAAATTAAGAATTTTTAAAAAATTCCGCATTTTACTGCTCATACTACTTTTAAAATTTTTTATTAGTAGTAAAGACACTATCAAACTCTATCACATAAACTTTGAAGTAAGAAGATAGCTTGCCTACTTGAAAAGATAGAGTCCATTGAAACACCCGATATCGGGAGCTCAGAGCGACGACCGTCGCTTACCTCGTCTTTCGATGAAGTGATCAGACTTACGTTGCCGGGGGTTTATATATGCTCAGAAGAAAACTTAAAATGGCTCTATCTCCGAAAGTATTCATCGTAGCGACATGCGGTTTGTTGCAAACGATTCGTCTCATCACTCTCTATCATGTGACCACGGGAAGTGGGTGGGTCAGCACATGGCCATGTAATATGCCACAAGTGAAAAAATTCCTAACTGTGGGAGCTCCAGTGTGGTGAAAATTTTGAAAAATTTAAAACTTCCGAATTTCAATCTGGGACCCTTACCAAAACTTTTTTCATCATTTTTCACTGACCCGCCCTCCCCCCTCCCCCTCCCTACCGTTCGGAGAAATTTGATGAAAAATGTTTTGGTAAAGGTCCCAGGTCGAAATGCGACACTTATGAAAAATTTTCAAAATTTTGTCCATACAAAGTCACTCTGACACTTAGGATTTTTTCGTCAAATCTGAGGTCTGACCTAAAATCTTGTAACAGCTCTAACTTTTGAACGGCTGATCGGATTGACTCGCAAAAAAATGTCATTGAGCAGTTTTTCTCCTCTTTCAAATGAGTATCTATAAGACAAAATCCATCCACTAGAACCAAAATTAGAAGATCCCTGCCGAGGGGGGGGTCGGTGAAATTTGATGAAACAAACTTTGGTCAGGGTCCCAGGTCGAAATTCGACACTTTCGAAAAAAATTTTTCCCATACAAAGTCACTCTGACACTTAGGATTTTTTCAGGTGAGGTCCGACGTGAAATCTTGTAACAGCTCTAACTTTTGAACGGCTGATTCGATTGACTCGCAACAAAAATGTCATTAAGCAGTTTTTTCTCCTCTTTAAAATGAGTATCTATAAGACAAAATCCATCCACTAGAACCAAAATTAAAAGATCGCTGCCGAGGGGGGGGGTGGAAAGATTTTGTTAACCCAACTTTTGACGAGAAACACGATGGGAGGGGTCTCGCACCGAAATTCCACCCTTCCAACCTGGCCGGTACACTACGCCAACCTGGCCGGCACACCACGCCAACCTGGAGAGCGCACCACGAACAAGAGCCACGTTCTGGAACCACGTTCCAGAGGGGGAGGGAGTCGGACTCGAAGCAACCAGGTGGCGGACTAGGGCCGACGCCCTGGTCTGACAGGAGGGGGGAGGTCGGTGGACGCAGGCCATCTTGCGCGGTCCAGTGGTGTAGATTTACTTACTACTTTCATGTGTTTGAACTTTGATCCATTAAAATGTCTTGTGTATTTCTTATTTCTTTCTCTGTGAGTACTTTCAGTTGTTGGCCTACCTTGCTTGACGACTGTCATCTTCTCAGTATATTCCCTTCGGACGAAAGGCGTGATTATTAGCTCATCTACAGTACTAAACATAGCGTCACATCAATCAGGCAAAAACAAATCATGGAATTCTACGGAATCTGGGTGTTCGAGTCAGAGGCATTACTCTGCATTCATTGGCGAACGCTTATCATCTGATCACAGTCTTATCTGAACGTCAGTCAGCTGCTATTGATGACGTACTGGCCTCTCCGACGAGAAACGAAGGAGAGGAACAATTGGGTTGCGCTTCCTTTTCTAAATTTAGGTACCGAGCCTCGATCAAGAAATGCGCAGAATTTCATTGCAAAAGTTGGAGAAGGCAAAGCATTATGTCTATCGAGAAAGCCAATATTGACGAGGGCGCGTGCTGCCTCACACGCACACAACTCTCTTTCGCTCCGTCTGAACACACGACTAGCATGTTTGTCCAATCGTTAGAAGAAAACAGCTGTGATTCGTGAAAACGGTTCACTCTAAGGTTGAGCGTCTGATTTTGAGACGGACAGCTACCACGAGAAGCTATCGAATTTAAATGAAATATAATGGATGATGACACTTTTCTTTTTCATAAAGTTGGTAAATTATTATGTGGCATGCGCCGAAGGCCTCGCAGGTACGGAGAAGACGCCACTGGGTCTGCATCATTGGGATTACATTAGGATATTCCATACATTATCAAATTAGACAGTCTTGATTATGTGATTCAGGCTGAAGAAACTACTTTTATGGAAAACGTGACAGCTGGTTGACTTGTAAATGCACGAAAACAATCTAAAATATTACTAGCAATAAGAATGCTCATTTCTTTTAAATAAATTGAATTAAACTTAGAAAACACAAGCACAGGAATAAATGTTGATTTACAGATCACTGTTCAAAAAATAGGAAAACAAAATAAACGCAGATTAACACAAATTAAAAAGTGAAATCTAGGAAGCAAAATAAAAAAGAAGATTTCAAAAAATTATATAGACAAGCAACAAACCTCGAAAAACAGTCAGCAAAGTCTACATCTGCACCAACAATTAGCAAAGAATTGCAACGCTGGATAGCAGAACGAAATAGCAACAGAGACATCAGAAGATCTACAAAAATCAGCTTCTGCCTGATTTATCAGAGCTCTTTGGTCTTTCTGTTGCAGCTATCATCAGACAACTGACAGGGGAGGCAGCCACGCATCACAATTTATCTGATCGCACTACTGTAAAAGGCATGAGATAAAAAGTAATAGCACATAACTTAATGAACTTCTGATTACAATTTATGTCACACAAATACAGATTGTTTCATAAAAAATGGATCACCCTTAAACATCGCCTTAACTTCAACTTTGTCTAACTCCGCCAAACTTGAACGAATTTCTCTGAAATTTGGAAGAAATGTTAGTTGTGCTTACTAATATCATTGTTGGAAATTGCAAGCATGAATATTGAGTTGTTTTCCTGTTATAGATAAAAAAAGTAGTGGATAATTTGATCTTCATTTAGCAATGTTACACAAAATCATACCTCACTCTTATAAAATTACATTTGTTTCCTTTGTTATGTAATATGTTGTTCTACAAGCCAAAAGCTATCAAGCAAAACAAAAATAAAGAAAATCGGTCAATCAGAGCCAGTATAGCACCATTATTCATCAACAACAATGTAACTGCTACATGTGATTAACTGGACTTCATGTTCCATAGCTTCCTGACTTCGTTGCGGTGGTGTTGGCAGCACTCCTGATTGCTTTCAGCTTACCGGTTGAAAACAATACAAAGCACAAATGAACAATAACGAAATCTCATTCACAAAAGGAAAAGTGTCAGCCTTTTAGATTTGTTAAAGTTGATCCAAGTCTCTCGTTAACTGAGATGGCTGCACTAGACTCGTCTATTTCTAAGTCCATTATTCGTAGAAGATTTATTGAGTCGAATTTCGAGAGGTGTAAGAGGATCTCTTAGATCGAATTATCAGATCAGCATACAAAAAGACGTCTCAGATGGGCAATGAGTCATTGTCACTGGCGAAATCAATGGGATCGGGTTGTCTGGTCTGATGAGGCATCAGTCCGCCTGAAGGATAGTGATGGTCGATTGAGATTATGGATAAAATCTGATCAGGAAATTCCGAGACATTTACATCGTCCCCGGGTACAAGGTGGTACGACTCTACTGATTTGGGCTGGCATTTGGACCAATGGCCGCTCTGAACTTCACATACAGCAAGGAACCATGAATTCTGAACGCTATGTGAATGTTTTACGAATGAACATTGGCCAAATGACAGATCAACTTGGTGATCCATCGACTTGGTTATTTATGGATGATAATGCTACGTGTCACAGGAGTAGTAGAGTCAACTTATGCAAGTCTCAATTAGGGCTTAGGACATTATCTTGGCCAGCTCGTTCTCCTGATCTGAATCCCATAGAAAATGTACGGTATGGAGTATTCTAAAACGTAACGTTCGTCGTTCACTGCTACCTACAGATGGCGTATCACAACTTACGTCACTGTTAAAAAGAGGGTGGAGAAAGTTAGATCAGTAAAAAATCAACGATATCATCGAATCAATGCTAGACGAATTGGTAATGTCATTGACAATAAGGGTAGGGCCACAAAATATTAGCTTCTTAAGAACCGTTACTGTATCATAGCTTATCAGATTATATAATGACATTTAAATATATTAGGGACATGAAATAACATGAAAAATGCTTTCTGTATCATACTTATGTTTTATTTAGTCAAATTTTAGGATGATCCACTTTTTATGAAACGGACTGTAGAAGAAATAAATAATGCTGTAGGCAGTAACAATGAGATAAAGAAAACATTATGACTTAAGAAACTGTATCCAGCATTTATTCTCGGGAGAATTGTTTTGTGACAAACCCAACTTATAATTTAAAATTAAAAATAGTCATGCAAATTGCAAGATTACTAGCTCTTATTTGATAGGCTTATTTTCTTAGGCCTGGTTTCATAAAACGGTTCTAGTCCGGAACTAGTGTTAAAGTCGTAATTTTAGAACATGGTTAGTTTCAAAACGCTGTTCCACGCGGAACTGGTTCTAATTTTAGAACCACCCCGGTTTCATGAAGACGTTTTTACTTCGGACGGTTCTATATGAGGAAATAATTTACGATATTAGAACCTCAGACTGGAACTACTCCCGTGTGGTTCTATCTTGCGTCAAATGAATCATAACTTTTGTGTGAATAGCAATACAAGAGAAAATAAAATCACTTAATCGAAAACGCGAGACATGGCTGGTTACATCTTAATGCTCAGAAGTCTTCGTCGTGAAAGAGTGTTCAGAGATAGGACAAATCCTTTTGACCATTACTGTGAATCAGAATTTACTAGCAGGCATCGATTGTCAAAAGCAACAACGCATCTCCTAATTGAAGAAATTCGTTCTCAACTTGATAAATCAACTCGTCGGAACCACGCAATAACTCCCGAGGATAAAATATTCGTGTTTCTTCGATTTTTAGCATCTGGACATTTTTACACTTCAATTGGTGATTTACATGGCATTTCCAAAGCAAGCGTCTGTCGGATTATCAAGCAAGTGTCTGACTGTGTTGCGTCTTTATCTAACCATTACATCCGTATGCCGAGCACTACGGAAGAAATACGCAAAATGAAGACTTCGTTTTACGAGAAAGCATGCTTCCCAGGAGTAATCGGTGTGATTGATTGTACACATGTACGACTCGTCTTCAACGTCGCTCCACATAGTGGTGGTAAATTTATAAATCAACATCATTGGTATTCAATTAATGTTCAAGTAATTGGCAGTGCAAATTTTGAAATTTGCACGTTGGCCTGGTGCTGTCCACGATTCGCGGATATGGGACGGATCGCGTGCGTGCGCACAATTTGAAAGTGGTGTATATGATGGCTATTTGCTTGGAGATAGTGGATATCCGTGTACAACTGCTATCTTAACTCCTGTAACAAATTTGGAAAACGCAGCCGAAATGCGCTACAATTACGCCCATGTGAAAACGCGATCTATTATTGAAAGAACTTTTGGGATATGGAAGAGAAGATTCCCTTGCCTCAGATATGGTCTCCGTCTTCACATGAGTAAAGTTCCGCATCTCATCGTTTCAACCGCAGTGATTCACAACATTGCTGTTACCAACGGCGATTAGCTATTCGAATTTAATGTGGAAGATGAGGATGATCATAATGATGACAATGTCCAGATCGATGATGCTAGAGGTTTGCGATTCCGACGTCGACTGATTGAGAGATATTTTGATCACTAATATATTGATGCAGTCTTTTTATTCTTTTGTTACGATTTTTATTTGTCGTTACGATTTTGTAGTCTAATTAGGTACATTAATGGAACCATTAGTCGAAATGTATGCAGTGGGACTAATCAGCAATGCATGCGTGCTATTTTGTTGTTCATCAAACATTGCACTGAATAACATTACAACGATGGACAAAAAATATATGTCTATTCACATAACAAAAATTTCATAAACAACTTACCAGCTTCAAAATATCACCAAAATGCGCTGTTTTGACCTATCACATAACTCTAAATTACTCTCAACAGTCTTTATCAAAAACGACAATCCGTAGACCTTGAATAAAGATTATCCTTATAATGTAGTTCGCACTCTAATAATGTTTTGTGAAGGTTTATTATATTTATTATTATAATCATTTATAAACAACTAAAATTTAGTACAGTTCTCTGAAGAACTTTAGTGTACATACAACTTGATAACAATAAACATTATTATTTAATGCAATAAATTATTTTCATTATTTAGTATTACATCAATACTTATAAATGTAAATGTTGTGAATGAATGCTAGAATAACAAAGGAAACAATTTACCATTCCCGACGGCATTCGATGGCGTTCTATGTTTGAACCCAGGATCTTCCAATGTAATAATAATGTTCGTATCAATACTTATATTATTACTTAATACACCCGGAATTAATCGACTAAAAGTAATCTCTTTTCATGTACCGTGCTCTGAATCGCATAACTCAAGCAATAACTCATATTTATTCGGAATATCAATTATCATTCGGTCTTTAGATAAATAAACCTATGAAATTCAGATATTGCATATGATTACTTTGAAGTGTGCAATAAAATTCTTGGGAATCTGCACAAAATATCCCAGTAAAACAATACAAAACCCATATTTCATTTGTATTTCACAAGACACATGTATTTAGAAGTCAAATATCACTGTTCAGTTGACCCAGAAACCCGATAGGTCTGCTTTCCTTGGCGGCTAAGAATTCCAATGCCTGAAGGAAAAAGAGAAAGAGGTTAAGTTGCTATTCCTGATTTCACTGGTAAGTAATGGGCAAAAGACCGTTCCAGGACACCATAAAATTCAAAAAAATAGTATCTTTAAAAACGACATAAATTCATGAATTTGAACCCTTTTCAGGTTTTTAAGACCTAAATTCATAAATTTGGGCGTTTTTAAAAATACCGAATTTTCAAATTTTTCAAAATCTCAAATTTGAGAATTATAATTTTTACCTTGAAAATCATGACCGTTCCAGGACACCGAAAAAATCAGAAAAGTTAAGAATCTCAAATTTGAGATTATGACATTTTACCCACCCTTAAAATCATGACCGTTCCAGGACACCGAAAATCATAAAAGTTGAGAATTTCAAATTCATGAATTTTATCCATCTTTCAGTTTTTAAAATATATCATGTGACTAAAAATATTTCTTTAAGAATGTAACACAATCTCTCACAATGCCTGTTATTGTTACTGCTTTGCACTGAGATGATCACTCAATTGTAGAGAACATCTGCTTCTCGCATTTATGAATAAAAGGCATTTCAGTGTAAAGAGCTGTGACCTCCAACTCAAACATTTGAAAGGAAACAATGTATGAAAGAACAAACAGCTGCTACACCCACTTAGACATTTGTAATACGTGGAATATATTGCAGCATGTAGGAAGTAAGACTTCATTTACAATTCCATTAATCATAACTAGTGACTGTTTTCTTTCTTCATTGCAAAATGCCAAAACGTACTGCCGCGGAAGCTTTTTCGTTTTACATGCCGATTTTACTAAACTTAATTAAAGAAGAGCACAAAGAAACTGCGAATAAATACTTTGAGGAGTGGAAGTTAGAAATTCAATCGAGAAAGAAGAACAAATTGGACTCTCAAAAACAAGTGGACGATATTACAGTAAAAATAGAACAGTATCTGACCACTACTACAATTCCTCAGTTCAATGTTACAAAAGAACATTTCATTACCATCGAGGATAGTGCTACTATGATTTCAAAACTGATTGCAGGTGATAAAGTGCACCATGGGTCGTTGCTGAGAAGTGCTGCTTATCAAGGTTATGGATTTAAAAGAATTCTGGAATTGAGTGACAATAAAAAAAACAGATTTGTGGCAAACTTGGAACTATTTAGAATTTCCTATAACGTAAGTTATTGTTATTTCTTGATGAACTAATCAGATCTAATTCTACCACACGTATTATTTTTAAATTCATCAATGCCCATTAGTTTTGTTAGAAAACATTTTAAAGAAATCAAAATTTATATAGAAAAATTGAATCAACTGACAACTATAGAAGAAATGAGGTTTGGTTCCCAAGATGAATGAACATTAACTGTGCTGTTTCACTTTTTAAGATATGTGCAATGTACATACATATTTGATGTATACATATTTATGAAGACTTCTTTATAAGTAGTAAGGCATTTTGGATTATTTTGAAATGTAATTAAATTTTCTTTTGTTCTCCAGACTAATGGTAGTAGACTGCTATTGTATAGATCTATATTTCAGTATGTAACATAATCTTTGGTATTTAAGAATGATTCATGGAACTTAGTAGTAACACATTTTGGATTATTTTGAAATGTAATTCTATTTTCTTTTGTTCTCCAGTCTAATGGTAGTAGACTGACATTGTACAATTGTATGATAAGATTGATTGTTGTATTATTATATTTGATATTTAAGAATGATTCATGGAACTTGGTAGTAACACATTTTGGATTATTTTGAAATGTAATTCTATTTTGTTTTGTTCTCCAGTCTAATGGTAGTAGACTGACATTGTACAACTGTATGATAAGATTGATTGTTGTATTATTATATTTGATATTTAAGAATGATTCATGGAACTTAGTAGTAACACATTTTGGATTATTTTGAAATGTAATTAAATTTTCTTTTGTTCTCCAGTCTAATGGTAGCAGACTGACATTGTACAATTGTATGATAAGATTGATTGTTGTATTATTATATTTGATGCAAAATACACTGCCGTTGTTTTCATTTTTCTGTACAAGAAGTAGACATTATTACAGTTATTGGAATTTATTTCACTTAAAATGAATGATGAAAATCCGACAGTTATACTGAGTAATATAGGTGATATATTACCACAGGTTAATAACATGACTGAGTTCTTAGAAATATACAGCAAAAAAACAACTGCGTATTTCTATTTAAATCGAAATTCAGAAGATTGTATTCAAAATATTTATTCAAAATATTTCTTTAAAAAATGGAAGAAACAAAAATGGAAGAAACCGCAAGAATATATCCTTCGTTGTCATATGAACGTAGTTCTACTTTAATGGACATTGAAAAAATGAACAAAGAAAAACACAAAGATAGAGTTAGGTATATGAAAGATAAGGAATCTCAATTATTACTTAGACTAGAACATTATAAAAAATTAAGAAAGAGATGGACTAAAGTTAAGAATGTAACACAAGGAATTGGCATATTCTTAACAATAAGTTTAGGCGCTCTCACTATTGTTATATCTTCAGGTGTTTTATTAATTCCAGTAGTTGCTACAGCTTTAACAGGTACGGGTGTTTTTGCAACTTCACTTGTTACAATGTTAGATAAATCTTTAATAACTAAGAAACGAAAATCATTAAAAACTAAGCATTTACATATTAAAGAAGTCTATGATAAACTACATTACTACTTTCAAAGAGTATGTGATGATAATGTTATTACGTTAGATGAGATTGAAAAATTTGATCAAATAGCTAATGAAGTAAATCAAATATCATTTCAATTACAGTCAGAAAAAGTTGATGATAAGAATAAACAGGATGGCAAAATTTCGAGTGATGGTAAAACTTTTAGTGATGGTAAAATTTCTAATGAAGAAAATGATAAAATTTTTTTAGAAGAGCTAAAAACTTTAAGCGAAAATTTAAGCAAAACTTTATTAAACAAAATTTTATTAAACAAAACTTAAAACGAGAAACCTTTAAACGAAAAGATGTCAGACAACAGAGGAATAAAAAAATAATTTGTTCAGTAAAATGTTTTTGCTGTATTCCAATGTTACCACAAAATTCAAATATTATATTTTAAAAATGGATAAAATTAAAGCTGATAATTTTAAAAGAATAAAACAATTAGAAGAGTTAATAAAACAAAGAAATATTATGAAAGAAAATCATCTTCAACATAGAATGATAAAAGTTGGTATTCAATTTGATATGTTTGAAAATATGCAGCAAACTGAGCAAGTAAAAACTGATTTTGAGAAAACTATGAAACCATTTAAAACTCTTGAAAAAGTACAAATAATGATAAACAAATTGATATAACAGATCCAGAGCACAAAACTATATTAGATGACTATGGATTACTAGAATCAAACATTAATAAGAAATTACCAAAATCTATGCAATTTGAACATTCTATTTCATTTATAGATGGAAAAACAATACCTAGATTTTATCTCGGACAAAAAGAAATATTTCCACAACCTTTTCGAGGTTTAATTTTTTCACCAGATAAATATCCCTTTAATTTAGATAGAAATTTTGTTGATCTTTTAAGAGGAGCAGATTTAAATAATTATGCTGTAGAAGATCTCATAAAATATAAAGCTATGTTAGATAGAGTTGGTGCAGTAAAATCTCTTAGACGTTATAAACAATTAGAAAATTTATTATCAACGGGAGTTAAAGTAGGAAAAGGTTTATCTGAAAAACAGAAAACAGAAACAACTGTATTTTTACCAGATGATCCACAAGAATTACTAAATAGATTAAATATTTTAATATCGGCAATAAAAGAAGGACATAATTCTAGTTTCAATGAAATTCATGCTATATTGAAAAGACTGTTAGAAAAGAAGATTCTAAATGAAGAGGACTATAAAAGTATAACGAACCGAATGTTCTAGGGCTTCGCCCGTAGCTGAAATATGTTGTTGTTTTTAATTTTTTATAAAAAATGTTTATTTAAAATTTTAACTAAAAAATGTGTTCAGCAGATTTAGACAAAATTAATAATCATTTAGAAAATCTAACAGAGATTTTGGGTTCATCAAAATTTAGTACGACGTTAAAAATTATAACAACTACTTCATCACACACTTGTAATTTAGAACCCATTCTACATTTAGAACAAAATAAAAATTATCAAATTGCCTTGACTAGTTTCTTTACATTTAACACTATTCAAAATGTTATAAAGGATGTGAATGATCAATTTAGATATTCCACTGATAAAGGCAAAACATGGAAAATACAAACTTTTCTTCCTGGTTCTTAGGAAGTTGAATCAATATCAAATGAAGTTAAGAGACATTTAGGTATACCATTTAAAGATAAGAAACAATTACATTTTGCAGTTGAACCGGCAGTTAATAAATTTTCTCTTACTTTAGACGAAAATCATCAAGTTGATTTTAATCATGATAGATCATTGTCAAAGCTATTAGGATTTAATAAACAAACTTATAGTCAAGGTTATCATTTAGGTGAGAAGATTCCAAAAATAACTGAAATAAATTCAATTGTTGTACATTGTGACATTATTGAAGGAGGATATATAAATGGTAAATTGTCAAATTTAATATTCAGTTTTCCAGCTTTTACTGTACCCATTGGTTATAGATTTAATGTATTTCCCCAAACATTAATATATTTTCCTATTACAAGAAAAACTATTAACAACATTAACATTAGAATCACTGATGAAAAAGGACAAGAAATAAATTTTGGAGGTGAAGAGATTATGATAGATCTTTTGGTTCGAGAGGTATAAACTCCCGTTCGAGAGGTATAAACTCCCGTTCGGGAGGTATAAACTCCCGTTCGAGAGGTATAAACTCCCACGCGAAGCTAGAGAAGTTTAATTTTCTTCTTCTTATTATTATTCTTCTTATTCTTCTTCTTTAGAAACAAAAAAATAAAAAAATTAAAAATAAAATTTTTTATTAAAAAATGAGTGAAGTACTACCATTAAATAAAAAAAAACTTAAATTTAATCATCATCCAAATTTATCTAATAAAGTTTTGTCAGTTATTTGCGGAAGATCAGGTTGTGGAAAAACATATCTATTATTTAAAATTTTAACGACTCCAAATTTTTTGGATTATAACAATCTTGTAATCTATACAACAACGGCAGAACAACCCGTCTATCAATTTTTAAAATATGGATTTGAAAATAATCTTAAAAAAACAGCAATTGCTTCATTATTCAAAGAATATGAAAAATCTGAAGATGAAGAAGAAATAAGTTCGTGGTATGAAGAAGCAGCAAAAAATAGTCAGTTAGTAGAATCCAATAAAGATAAGCATATAAAGATACAATTAATAGATGATAGTGGTAATATGCAAGATCCTAGTAAACTAGATAAAACAATGAAACATTGTGTAATTTTTGATGATTGTGTTAATGATAGAAATCAGTCAGTTCAGAGAAATTATTTCACAAGAGGTAGACATAATAACTGTAGTGTATTTTATTTAACACAAAGTATGTATTCATTAGACGGAAGTGTTATTAGAAAGAATGCAAATATATTTATACTATTTGAAATAAATGCAAGAAACTTAAGTGATTTGTTAAGAGATTTATGTGTAAGAAATAAAGATGAATTTAAACAATCGTGTAACAATGCTTGGTCAAAAGATTATGGCTTCATTACAATTAATATTGATAAAAAAATTCATGATAGAGTTATAGAACATTTGTTTACCGAGTGATAAAAAATATACAAATATAGTGTTAATATTTTTTATTTTTATTTTATGTATATATCAAATTTGACTATCTTAGAAATTAGAAAATTAAAAAGGTGAAGTAGTTATTCCATCAGGTAAAATTTTTCTTTTATCATCAAATGGATCTAATGCTAATTTATCTTCTTCTTTTAAATGCATTTTATGTTTCTTTGAATTAAGTCTATAATTACATGCTGTTTTTATTTCATTATTAAATAATGCATTTTTATAATCTTGAAATGTTATTTGATTAGCCACTGATGCCTTTGAAATATCTTTTAATGTTTTATGTGTTTTAATATTATTAGTTGTATCATAACAGTAACATTTAGATTTTAAAAATATAGCTTCTGTTATGAAATCTTCATTTCCTTCTAATTCATCTTTTACTTTACATAAATCAGAAGGATGAATGATATATTTTATTTTATCTATTTCTTTAACAAGTGTAGAATTATACGGTATTGTTAATTCTAAGAAAACAGAATCCGTATCTGTAAAGTGTAATTTATAGTTTTTGCCATAAGCAGGTGCTAAATAATCATATATAAATCTATACATAAATAGTTTAGCTAATTCTAATATAGTGAATCCTATAAAATTAAACTTATCATGTTTTACGCTGATTCGACGTAAATGTACAGCACATAGTTCATCACTAAATCTAGTAGTTCTTTTATATGTAGGTTTCCTTGTTAAATTTTGAAACCTATCTTTATCATAAACTATTTCAATATTTTGTCTATTACGCACATTTTCTAAAGTCTTACCATAAAATGCATTATTCATTAATTTGAAGAACACGTTTCCAAAATCATCTTTATTTCTTTTAGCTATTTTACGTTTTTCAATATTGAACTCTATATAATTTTTTAACCATTTAGATTTTTGATAAAATAGTTTTCGATGTATTTTAGTGAGAATCATTCCATGTTCTAAATACCAATCTAGCATTCTTCCTTCAACATCATACTTTCCTTTATTACTTTGTGTTAACATAAGTTTTTTTGTTGGTCTGTATTTCTTAGGAATTATAGATTTTTGATAATCTGAAAAATTTTCTATATTGGGAATTTTGTTTTCGGGACAGAAAGGATAATATTTTGTTTTATCTTTTATTTCATCAGGATATACTAAATCAACTTCATATATATAACCATGATTATAATTTCCATCATATGTTTTTTGATAATCAAGAATATTACACCATTCCATCTCACCTGTTGCTATTTCTTGTATCATGCAAGAAGAATAGAAGCTATTAAAATCATAATATAACAAATAGTTTTCTCTCATGAATTCATCAATTGCATTTTCACGTTCTACTCCTTCTCGTTTCGTTCGAAATATTTCTAATATTTTTTCTTTTTCTTCTGGAGATAAAGGTTTCATTATTCCATATTCTTGTGGATTTACTTTCTTATTATAACATTTAACATATCTATTACCTAAAACTGATGAAACTCCACCTCTAATTCCAGATTCAAAAAATAATAATTTATCATATGTATTTTCTTTATAATGTTTAAGTTTAACATTTGTATGTTTTAATCCTGCTAACCATGTTAAACCTGGTGTAGAATAACAATAACATGGATCTATTCCGTAATATTCTAAACACATATCACGAAAGTTTTCAAAAAGATCAGCAAGGATTAATACATCTATCTGAAGATATTTCATTGTATAATCATACATTGTTCTACAATATAACTCTCTCCAATTTTTTCAGCTTCTGCATAGTCTTCTTCAGATAATTGTGATTATTTTAATGTTGATTTAAATTTATTTATTGGAGGAAGTTTTTGTTCTTCCATAATTTTATTCACAGAACTAAAATCAGTCTTCGACTGTGAACCGCAGGTTTTATCTCCAGTTATATATTCATACGGAAATATTCCTTTCAAAGGTTTTAAATTATATTTATTTAATATTTTACATTGTTCAGATTTCAAAGTTTTTCCCATAACATCTAATGAATAAGGAGTAAAAAATCTAAATGCATCTAAAATTCTAATACAACCTAATTGCATTGAAAAATATTCTTCTTCTGTTTTACATAGTACATTTATTTGTTGTTGTTGTAATTTTTCAGATGAAAATAAATCTTTCATTACTAGATGGAAATCATATTTAGAACCATTATAGAAATATAGAGGAACAAAGTTATATTTAAATTTATTAGCATTAAGATTACAAGAATTATGTGCTGCACCTTTATATAATCCATTTAGATGATCATGATCTTTTACCTTATCAAGATATCTACCTCTGCCATTTTTATAATTTTTTGTAAATTCTTTTCCACAGTAATAACATTTTGTTTCATTAATAAAATTTAATTTTTCTTTTTCTGTTAATGGAAGCATTGGTATATTTGTTTCAAGCAATTGTGAAAAATAATTTTGTAATTCTTCTACTTTCTTTGTAAACATTTCTGAACTATCTTCAACATAGGATTGATAATATTCTGATTTAAATAATTCAGGATAATTTGAATGAATGTACATTCCCCAACATAATGGTTTTTGTTCAAATAAATATTTTTCTTTACTTTGCTCAGATGCACTTTTTTCAGAATTATCATTTTCAGAATCGGGCGAAGCCCTGGAAAACATCTCCGATGTCCCGTGATTTTGTGTCATATTAACATTATATGCTTCAAAATCACAATAAATAGTAAAGGGTACTTTATTTTTGAAATACCATTTATTGTGTTCTAAATAATCATCTTTAGAAAAAGTATTTTCAACTGCTTCGTTTTGTTGACAATTCTCCAAATGTCTATTCATTTCTTCTTTAGTTCTAAAACTTGTCATACATTGAAGACAAGGAAAATTTTTATTATCTGAAGTTTTTGTAAATATAGAAACATCTTTACACAATATAAAATGACCCTGATAATATAATATATTCGCTTGTGCTGGTTGTTTTGTCTGTTCTAATTTTTGAAATTTATCTTTATATATTTCATGTTTTTCATCAATTTCTTTTGTAAGATTAAATGTATTTCGATGAAAATTTTGATTTAATATTTGTAGCTGTTGTTCATATTCTTTATTATATTGTTCTTGATATTGTTGTTGACATTTTTTTAGACATTCATTTATTTTTTGTTTGGTTTCATTTTCTTCATTATTTTCTTCATTTAATTTTTGAATCGTTTCTATCTTATTTTGATAATTATGACCATATTCTTGTACTAATATTTTTGTTTGTTGTTGATAATCTGTTTTACATTTTTGTAAACTTTTATTTAAATTTTCTAATTTTTGTTGATATTCTGAAGACAAAGATGAATATTTGTAATTATAATCAACATTACGTCCTTTATAATTATTATGATTAATCATTATTGGTGATAGTGTTTTAACAATTTCAAATTTTTCAGTACATATTATATTTCCTTGGTAAAAAATATTATGATGCATGTAATTTCCTCTATCATTATATACTATTTCTGATTGACATAAATTTTTATTATTCAAATATAATTTTTTTGAATCTGAGTAAAATGGAGTAATTTTACCAATAGAAACATAATTCACATTTAATTCAAAAACATTTACTACAACATTATTAAATTTTTATTCTTTTTATGAAACTTTATTAACCTATTATAATCATATGGAAATTCATGTAAGCCATCAGAAAGATCAAATTCCTTTATGTATTCGTCTTTATTATAATGACTTAGTCTCTCTTTCTGATATTCTGCAGGATGTAAATGTGCTATAATACTCCACAGAAAACAATAATCATCTTCATTTTTTATGTTGATTATTTTTGGTGAACTGAAAGGTAAAGGAACATAACTACCACCAGTATTATTTTTATATTTATCAATTACTATTTTCTTAGATAGTATTTTAGCAAATCTCCAACCAGATTCACGTAACTGGGCTTCAATTATACAATTTTCTAATTTAAGTATCATCGATTCAAATATGGGTTGTATATCATTTACATTATGAATTTCTTGTGAATTTGTAAAATGTCCTTGTATTATTTCTTCAGGAATTCCATCAGGTCCATTTTTTGTATAAAGTACTTCTACATTCATATAACATTTGAAAGATTTCTTAAATATATTATAAAAGTTTGTTAATACATTATAAAAAGTTTCATCGGTTTCATTATGTTCAACAGATTCATTAAATAAATATTTTATATCTGTTACTGGCGAAGCCCTAGAACCTTCGGTTCGTTCCGCTTCATCAAATTCATCAGTATCGCTAAATAAATATCTTCCATCTGGTACGGTCCAAGCCCTAGAACCTTCGGTTTGTAGGGACTCATCTTCACTATTAAAAACTTTTTTATATTCCGAATGTGAATAATCATGAAAGATTTTTTTAACTTTTATATCAGTAGGCAATGTTTCTAGATAGTTTTTATAACTATTTAATTTTAATATATTTCCTTCATCAACTCGTTCTACATTTTGTAAATGCAATTTACTATTTAAATGAGATTGATAACTTCTTTTTGTTTGCAACTTTTTTTTACATAAGACACAATAAAACTTGGTATTTTCCATTTTTTTTATTTTTTAAAGAAAAAAATTGTGTTTTAATTTTAGATGTAAACATTCTAATATCAAGGTCTTGAGAGTTATTTTATATCATTATATATTTCACGTTCTTTAGTTATTTTATTTTCTTTATCATATAATGTTTTATGATATTAAGTTTTATCATATTAAGTTTTATCATATAACGTTTTATCAAAAGATAATTTAAATTTATTTTCACTAACTATTGATTCTTCATCATCATAAATTGATTCTTTATCATCATCATAAATTACACTTTTTGGGATTGGATACCATTCTCTTATTGGAATATCTAACTCTAAATTACATCTTTTATCTGATAATAATATAATAGAGAAAAATATTGGTCTTTGATCTCTTTTGGAAAATTTAATAACACCACCATAATCTGAATCACTTTTAGTTTTTATTAAAGATGATAAAATTTTAAATTGATTAGATGTAAATCCTAATTTAAATTTTGTAGACCCGACACATAGTTGACGAACAGTATCTTCAACTATACCATCATTATTATTTTCAATTGTAAGAAAATGAAATTTAGATAAATTTTGTTTATATGTAGTATTAATATCATGTACATCAGTATGAGATATAAATTTTTCTTCACTTAAATTTTTATAATTACTAATATTTTTATATTCTTTTTTACCATTTACACCATTTTCAGATGTTTCAGAATCATCATCTATATTATTATCATTATTATTAGTTTCTTTAAGATCGGGCAAAGCCCTAGAACCTTCGGTTCGTTTATTATGATTATGATTATGGTCATTGTTAATAGTATAAGGTGTAGTCCACATATAAATTTTCTCTTGTTGAGCTAAGCCATTTATATAAGATTTTAATAAATTAATATTTAAGTTTGAATATAATCCTATATATGTGTCATCATCATATCTTTGCGGCATTTCTAATGCTTCTTGTTTATAAATTGTATCTCTATAATATACTTGACATAATAATTCTTCGTTATGCTTTTTACTATCGATATGAATATTATATTGATTTTGATCGTCAACAAATAATCTTATTTTTTCTTTGGAAAAAAGTTTTAATTTTTTAACTAATTCTTTAATATTGATATAATTAATAATTTTAGTTTCTATCCAATCAGTATTACTAATCGGCAAAACTGCTCTAATAAATCCGTAAACATTATTATGTCCTATTATAACCATATTTTCTTTATTTAATTCCACATAAGCTACATCATTATATTTGCTTACAATCTCCATAAATTTTATAAATGGAACCCCCGGAAATAAACAATAGTTAGTTCCTATAGAAGGTAAACCTTTAGTCTGTTCTCTAAATTTTTCGGCTTGTAATTGAAATAAAATATTAACATCTATGCATGGACTATTATTATTATTATTATCAAAACATTTATTTTCAAATCCCGTTGATCTCGTCGAATAAGAAGAACAGGATGATGCGGACGAATATAACTTTTTTAAATTTGGTTTTTCCATTTTATTTTTATTAGAAAAAAATTTATTTTTTTATTTTTATTAGAAAAAATTTTATCTTTTTATTGTTAAAAAATGATGTTACCAAATGTTGGTGGAGGTGCATATATCCCAAATAATCGTGAATTAGAAATAGAGATAGAAAATTATTTCATGAAAACTGGAGACGTTTTATCTGGTCCATTGCATCTTTCTATTCTTCCGCAACAAAATACAGAGTTAACAAATAAACAATATGTTGATACACAAATCAATGACTTAAAAGAAAAATATATAAACGATGTTTTGGTTCCACTGATGAATGAATTAAAGTTGCTAAAACTTAATGACAAATCATTAAACGAAAAATTATTAAAACTTGATAAAAAGGATAGAGAGCTAGAAGCAGATATAGCAAAACTTTTTAAAAAGATTTCTGAACAATCAAAAATTTTAATATTACTTTCTTTAAATTTAAAATCTGCTGTAATTAAAAATAAACATCAGATACAACTATTGAAAGAACAATTAGAAGATGAAATAGAAAAACTACCTGAAAGAATTAAAAAAATTTAAAGCAGTTACAAACTACATTCCAAAAAAGTGTTGATGAATTGAGTTCTAAAATTACTCAACAAATGAAAAAGATGAATAGAATAATAAATGAAGTAAACTCACTTAATCAAAAAGTTGATAAAATGAAAACTCTTAAAATCAATTTAGAAAATGAATTAAAGAAAAATTTACAAGAAAACTCTAAAGAAAATAAAGAACAGTTAGATTCTGTTAAAAGACAATTAGATGTTCTTAAAATTAAGTTAAATGCTCTTAAAACGGCATTGAAGATTAATCAGCAGAAAATGCAAGTTAATAGAAAAGAAATTAAAATACATCACACGCTGCTTGACGCAATAGATAAAGTGCAACAATCAATTAATAAAGTTATCTCGAAGTTGTTGTCCATTCACAAACGTAAATCTTGATAGAACCTTGTCCAGAGGCTTTAGCCTATCGGACCAAAGATCCTGAGGTTATTACCTTATCATAAACGTAAATCTTAGCGCAAATATTAACGTAAATATTTTTTCCCAAAAGTCAAATTTAATCCTAAAAAATGCCTATAATTTATAAACAGAATCTTAAACATTTTGCTTCAAATAAAAAAATTGCTCATGAACCACGTATGAATCCTGTTTATCATTATGATAATAGAGAAACAGTTCACACGGAAGGAGCTGGCATCTTCTCTGGTATTGGAAGTATCGTTAACTTAATTAAAAATAATAAAGATTTGATTACATCTGCTGCAAAAGGAGCAGCTGCTATAGGTAGTACAGCTAGTGCAATATCAAATGCTGTCAAGTCTCAAAACGAATTAAAACAACTAGAAGCTATTCGTAAACTTAGGAATGATTCCGAAGAACTAAAAGATTTAAAAAAACTTTCAGAGGAAACAAAAAATAAAAAAGCTGTTGGGGAAACCTTGAGGAGCGGAGCTCCGTCTGATAGTAAACATAAGAAGAAATCTGGCGTAGCCATAAAACGTTCAATTGAAGAAATAAGAGGAAATGGCGTGAGTAGCAACCTTCGGTCTAACCAGCAAAGCTGTAGCGGAGCTGGTCTAGCAAAATTCTAAAATTATGTTTTTTAGTAAAATTTTTTTAGTAAAATTTTTTTAGCAAAATTTTCTTAGCAAAATTTTTTCAGTAAAATTATTTTAGTAAAATTATTTTAGCAGAATTTTTTCTGTGTGTGAGAAAAACAAAAAGTCAAATTATTTTTTATAAAAATGTCTTCGCTTATCGAAAATAAATTTAGATTAGACGATCCTCCGTTCGTTAGTTGCAATCAAAAAAAGAATGACTATATAAGAATTGCTATGAATCCCGGATCTTCCAGTAGAGTAAATACTGGAGGTGATTTAATTTTTGAAGTTGATAATCAGCAGAGTTATATATATCTACCTGATTCATTTTTACACTGTGAATATTCTTTGTATAGTGATGCCAATTTTACAACACCATTACCAGATACCGATAATATTGCACTAGAGAATAATTTTTTTCCAAGATTATTTACACAAATGCGTTTAGATGTTGCAACTCAAAATATAGAAACAATAAGTGATTCTCCAGGTGTAATTGATACAATGCTTAGATTTATAACAATTGGTGAAAATAATAAAAAGTATGAAATCGAAGGTTGGTTTTCTGATACTAATGATGGTATAATTGTTGATGATTTAACTCACGCTGGAACAGATGCAGCAGGAATTGCGAAAGATGTAGAAAATATTGCAAAACATTTAAATAAAACAAACAATAGTGCATATAAAGAAAGACGTGAATTTAACAAGAAAAGTAAACAGACAGTTAATTGGTCATTGTCTCCATTATTCGGATATTTAGATTATGACAAAATATCATATCAATTAAAATTAAAATTAATAATTCATCGTACAGCAAATAATGAATTAATCTTTTTTGGTAAGACTGGAAAAAAAGCATATTTAAAAATTGATAGACTTAAATTGTGGATTAAGCATATTACTCCTAGTTTAGAGATTGAAACAGCTATTGCAAAAAGATTAAATACTAACAAATCAATTCCATTAAATTTTCTAAAGCGTACAGCTAGTTCAGTAACTTTTTCCGAACAAAGATTTAACTGGCATTTTACTAGAACTGCGAATACTCCAAGATATTTATTGCTAACTTTTCAAAGAAATAATTCTCCAAGTTTTGATAAGAACAACAATCTTTTTCATATTAATACAATTCGAAGTTTACAAGTCTCATTAAATCAAACCCGATATCCAATTGATCCATTAAGATTCGATGATACCAATGATCAATTTATGGAAGGATATGATTCTTATCGAAATCTTTGTATAGAATTTGGAGTTGAAGCACAATTAACTCCTGGAGATTGGAGACATTTATATCCTGTTTTCTGTTTCGATTTAAGTGCACAATCTGAAGATATTATCAAGACTGGTTGTGATGTAACAATTAATATTGAAAAAAAGATTCCACAACTTCATTGATGGCTTATGGTTTATTGCTAGAAGATGTAAAATATTCGATTGAAATTCTTAATGGAAAGATGGCTAGGATGAGTTAATTAAAGTTTTTGTTAACTTAAATTTTTTTAGTAATTAGTAATAAATTTTTTTTGTAACTAGAATAGATTAAAAATTCCTAATTTAAAATTTATTCATAACTAGAATAGATTAAAAATTCCTAATTTAAAATTTTTTTATTAAAAATGTCGCAAGCGAAAAGTAATAATAATAAAACTGTTGAATTAAAATTACGTAATATTGTTGACAAAAATACCCCTAAAACTATTACGATTAATAAAAAAAAGTATTACATAAGTAAACCAATGATAGAGAATATTCAATTACAAGAAGAAAAGAATGGCGGGATTCTCCCATTAATTCCACTAATCATAGGTGGCATAGCAGCTGCAGGAAGTGTTGCAGGCGGGACAGCTGGTATTGTCCAAGCAGTAAATAAAAATAAATCAGAGAAGGCAGCATTAGAAGAACAAAAACGTCATTATAGAGAGTTAGAGAAAGTTGCTAGGGGTGACGGAATAGTAGATAATTTTATTAGTAAATTAAAATTAGTTGATGAAGGAAAACGAGTTCTTAAAAATATTCTCCACAATGTTGATGATTTAATTGAAATTAAAGAAACAAAATATGGTTCTGGAATATATCTAAGTCCTAGTATGATTCGGTAATAACCTCAGGACCTTTGGTCCGATCGGCTAAAGCCTCTGAACAAAGCTTTATTAGGTAAAACATTTATTTTATCTTTTAAAATGAATTCTACAAATTCCGAAAATTTAATTAAATTAAAAATTGCTAATTTAGATTTATTAAATTATCTATTAAACAAAAATACATAAAAACTCAAATTGTAAAATTTATGAAGGTAACGACGACAAACAAAGTTTGGCTACTACCTACGGTGGTGACATACAAAAAACATTAGAAAACTTTCCTGGATTTATTTGGAGTAAATATTCAAAAGAAAAACATCTTCCTGGTCATTCATATACCGGTCCAGGAACTCGATTAGATATAAGACTAGATGAGACTAATAATCCGAAACCAGGTGAAGAACCAATAAATAGAGTAGATGCCGCCGCTTATAGACATGATTTAGCTTATCGAAATCATGATCTAAGTTCTCGACATGCAGCTGATAAGAAGATGATTCAAGAATTAGATAGTATTCAAAATCCTACATTTAGAGAAAAAATTGAAAGAATGTTTGTTAAGAAAGCTTTACAAGCTAAAATATTATTCGGCCAGGGTTTAAATGAAACGACAGCAAAGCTGTCTGAGAGCAACGCTCGAACCTATGCCTCTGAAATTCATAGGGAATACAGAAGGCCTAAATATTTATTGAAAGTAAAAGTATTTAATAAAGATGATATTTGGAGTGCTGATCTTATTCATATGCCGAATGAAAGGGACTACAAATACGCATTGACCGTTATAAATTTATATACACGATACGCTTGGGTAAAGCCTTTAAAAAATAAAAGTGGTCTATCAGTTAAATATGCGTTTGAAGAAATCTTTAAAGAAAGTAATAGAAAGCCAAGGAAATTGTTTGTTGATAAAGGGTCGGAATTTTATAACCGAAACGTTCAGCCACTATTTGAAACTGTTTATTCAACTGAAAACGCTGGAAAAGCTGTAGTGATAGAAAGATTCAATCGGACGTTAAAAAATAAATTATTCAAGAAATTTACTGAGCAAAGAAATCAGAAATGGTTGAAGATATTACCAGGAGTTGTAGAAGAGTACAATAATAAAGTTCATTCTGGTATTGAAGAAACTCCAAAGAATGCTTCTGACGACCCTGATTTAATGCGAAAGAAAATATTCGAGAATAATTATTCGAACGAAAATAATAATTTGAATGAGAGTAATCCGAATTTACAGAAACGTAAGCCGAAATTTAAAATTGGAGATAGAGTTAGAATATTTAAATACAAGAATAAATTTGAAAAGGCTTCGTTGGCTATTGGACTAAAGAAATATTTGAAGTTTGTAAAATAAATCAAACTTATCCGATTACTTACGAAATCAAAGATTTAGATGATGAAGATATCAGAGGCCGATTTTATCAAAATGAATTACAACGAACTGATTTTTAATTATCATTATCATTATTATTGGAACTAACGTTTCGGGAATGAAATTCCCTTATTCAATTCCCTTATTCAATTCTAACATAATATCTGGAAATGGCACCCCTTTTTGTAATTTAAATAAATTAGGATTTAATAAAAAAACTTATAGTCAAGGTTATCATTTAGGTGAGAAGATTCCAAAAATAACTGAAATAAATTCAATTGTTGTACATTGTGACATTATTGAAGGAGGATATATAAATGGTAAATTGTCAAATTTAATATTCAGTTTTCCAGCTTTTACTGTACCCATTGGTTATAGATTTAATGTATTTCCCCAAACATTAATATATTTTCCTATTACAAGAAAAACTATTAACAACATTAACATTAGAATCACTGATGAAAAAGGACAAGAAATAAATTTTGGAGGTGAAGAGATTATGATAGATCTTTTGGTTCGAGAGGTATAAACTCCCGTTCGAGAGGTATAAACTCCCGTTCGGGAGGTATAAACTCCCGTTCGAGAGGTATAAACTCCCACGCGAAGCTAGAGAAGTTTAATTTTCTTCTTCTTCTTATTATTCTTCTTATTCTTCTTCTTTAGAAACAAAAAAATAAAAAAATTAAAAATAAAATTTTTTATTAAAAAATGAGTGAAGTACTACCATTAAATAAAAAAAAACTTAAATTTAATCATCATCCAAATTTATCTAATAAAGTTTTGTCAGTTATTTGCGGAAGATCAGGTTGTGGAAAAACATATCTATTATTTAAAATTTTAACGACTCCAAATTTTTTGGATTATAACAATCTTGTAATCTATACAACAACGGCAGAACAACCCGTCTATCAATTTTTAAAATATGGATTTGAAAATAATCTTAAAAAAACAGCAATTGCTTCATTATTCAAAGAATATGAAAAATCTGAAGATGAAGAAGAAATAAGTTCGTGGTATGAAGAAGCAGCAAAAAATAGTCAGTTAGTAGAATCCAATAAAGATAAGCATATAAAGATACAATTAATAGATGATAGTGGTAATATGCAAGATCCTAGTAAACTAGATAAAACAATGAAACATTGTGTAATTTTTGATGATTGTGTTAATGATAGAAATCAGTCAGTTCAGAGAAATTATTTCACAAGAGGTAGACATAATAACTGTAGTGTATTTTATTTAACACAAAGTATGTATTCATTAGACGGAAGTGTTATTAGAAAGAATGCAAATATATTTATACTATTTGAAATAAATGCAAGAAACTTAAGTGATTTGTTAAGAGATTTATGTGTAAGAAATAAAGATGAATTTAAACAATCGTGTAACAATGCTTGGTCAAAAGATTATGGCTTCATTACAATTAATATTGATAAAAAAATTCATGATAGAGTTATAGAACATTTGTTTACCGAGTGATAAAAAATATACAAATATAGTGTTATAATATTTTTTATTTTTATTTTATGTATATATCAAATTTGACTATCTTAGAAATTAGAAAATTAAAAAGGTGAAGTAGTTATTCCATCAGGTAAAATTTTTCTTTTATCATCAAATGGATCTAATGCTAATTTATCTTCTTCTTTTAAATGCATTTTATGTTTCTTTGAATTAAGTCTATAATTACATGCTGTTTTTATTTCATTATTAAATAATGCATTTTTATAATCTTGAAATGTTATTTGATTAGCCACTGATGCCTTTGAAATATCTTTTAATGTTTTATGTGTTTTAATATTATTAGTTGTATCATAACAGTAACATTTAGATTTTAAAAATATAGCTTCTGTTATGAAATCTTCATTTCCTTCTAATTCATCTTTTACTTTACATAAATCAGAAGGATGAATGATATATTTTATTTTATCTATTTCTTTAACAAGTGTAGAATTATACGGTATTGTTAATTCTAAGAAAACAGAATCCGTATCTGTAAAGTGTAATTTATAGTTTTTGCCATAAGCAGGTGCTAAATAATCATATATAAATCTATACATAAATAGTTTAGCTAATTCTAATATAGTGAATCCTATAAAATTAAACTTATCATGTTTTACGCTGATTCGACGTAAATGTACAGCACATAGTTCATCACTAAATCTAGTAGTTCTTTTATATGTAGGTTTCCTTGTTAAATTTTGAAACCTATCTTTATCATAAACTATTTCAATATTTTGTCTATTACGCACATTTTCTAAAGTCTTACCATAAAATGCATTATTCATTAATTTGAAGAACACGTTTCCAAAATCATCTTTATTTCTTTTAGCTATTTTACGTTTTTCAATATTGAACTCTATATAATTTTTTAACCATTTAGATTTTTGATAAAATAGTTTTCGATGTATTTTTGTGAGAATCATTCCATGTTCTAAATACCAATCTAGCATTCTTCCTTCAACATCATACTTTCCTTTATTACTTTGTGTTAACATAAGTTTTTTTGTTGGTCTGTATTTCTTAGGAATTATAGATTTTTGATAATCTGAAAAATTTTCTATATTGGGAATTTTGTTTTCGGGACAGAAAGGATAATATTTTGTTTTATCTTTTATTTCATCAGGATATACTAAATCAACTTCATATATATAACCATGATTATAATTTCCATCATATGTTTTTTGATAATCAAGAATATTACACCATTCCATCTCACCTGTTGCTATTTCTTGTATCATGCAAGAAGAATAGAAGCTATTAAAATCATAATATAACAAATAGTTTTCTCTCATGAATTCATCAATTGCATTTTCACGTTCTACTCCTTCTCGTTTCGTTCGAAAAATTTCTAATAATTTTTCTTTTTCTTCTGGAGATGAAGTTTCATTATTCCATATTCTTGTGGATTTACTTTCTTATTATAACATTTAACATATCTATTACCTAAAACTGATGAAACTCCACCTCTAATTCCAGATTCAAAAAATAATAATTTATCATATGTATTTTCTTTATAATGTTTAAGTTTAACATTTGTATGTTTTAATCCTGCTAACCATGTTAAACCTGGTGTAGAATAACAATAACATGGATCTATTCCGTAATATTCTAAACACATATCACGAAAGTTTTCAAAAAGATCAGCAAGGATTAATACATCTATCTGAAGATATTTCATTGTATAATCATACATTGTTCTACAATATAACTCTCTCCAATTTTTTCAGCTTCTGCATAGTCTTCTTCAGATAATTGTGATTATTTTAATGTTGATTTAAATTTATTTATTGGAGGAAGTTTTTGTTCTTCCATAATTTTATTCACAGAATTAAAATCAGTCTTCGACTGTGAACCGCAGGTTTTATCTCCAGTTATATATTCATACGGAAATATTCCTTTCAAAGGTTTTAAATTATATTTATTTAATATTTTACATTGTTCAGATTTCAAAGTTTTTCCCATAACATCTAATGAATAAGGAGTAAAAAATCTAAATGCATCTAAAATTCTAATACAACCTAATTGCATTGAAAAATATTCTTCTTCTGTTTTACATAGTACATTTATTTGTTGTTGTTGTAATTTTTCAGATGAAAATAAATCTTTCATTACTAGATGGAAATCATATTTAGAACCATTATAGAAATATAGAGGAACAAAGTTATATTTAAATTTATTAGCATTAAGATTACAAGAATTATGTGCTGCACCTCTATATAATCCATTTAGATGATCATGATCTTTTACCTTATCAAGATATCTACCTCTGCCATTTTTATAATTTTTTGTAAATTCTTTTCCACAGTAATAACATTTTGTTTCATTAATAAAATTTAATTTTTCTTTTTCTGTTAATGGAAGCATTGGTATATTTGTTTCAAGCAATTGTGAAAAATAATTTTGTAATTCTTCTACTTTCTTTGTAAACATTTCTGAACTATCTTCAACATAGGATTGATAATATTCTGATTTAAATAATTCAGGATAATTTGAATGAATGTACATTCCCCAACATAATGGTTTTTGTTCAAATAAATATTTTTCTTTACTTTGCTCAGATGCACTTTTTTCAGAATTATCATTTTCAGAATCGGGCGAAGCCCTGGAAAACATCTCCGATGTCCCGTGATTTTGTGTCATATTAACATTATATGCTTCAAAATCACAATAAATAGTAAAGGGTACTTTATTTTTGAAATACCATTTATTGTGTTCTAAATAATCATCTTTAGAAAAAGTATTTTCAACTGCTTCGTTTTGTTGACAATTCTCCAAATGTCTATTCATTTCTTCTTTAGCTCTAAAACTTGTCATACATTGAAGACAAGGAAAATTTTTATTATCTGAAGTTTTTGTAAATATAGAAACATCTTTACACAATATAAAATGACCCTGATAATATAATATATTCGCTTGTGCTGGTTGTTTTGTCTGTTCTAATTTTTGAAATTTATCTTTATATATTTCATGTTTTTCATCAATTTCTTTTGTAAGATTAAATGTATTTCGATGAAAATTTTGATTTAATATTTGTAGCTGTTGTTCATATTCTTTATTATATTGTTCTTGATATTGTTGTTGACATTTTTTTAGACATTCATTTATTTTTTGTTTGGTTTCATTTTCTTCATTATTTTCTTCATTTAATTTTTGAATCGTTTCTATCTTATTTTGATAATTATGACCATATTCTTGTACTAATATTTTTGTTTGTTATTGATAATCTGTTTTACATTTTTGTAAACTTTTATTTAAATTTTCTAATTTTTGTTGATATTCTGAAGACAAAGATGAATATTTGTAATTATAATCAACATTACGTCCTTTATAATTATTATGATTAATCATTATTGGTGATAGTGTTTTAACAATTTCAAATTTTTCAGTACATATTATATTTCCTTGGTAAAAAATATTATGATGCATGTAATTTCCTCTATCATTATATACTATTTCTGATTGACATAAATTTTTATTATTCAAATATAATTTTTTTGAATCTGAGTAAAATGGAGTAATTTTACCAATAGAAACATAATTCACATTTAATTCAAAAACATTTACTACAACATTATTAAATTTTTATTCTTTTTATGAAACTTTATTAACCTATTATAATCATATGGAAATTCATGTAAGCCATCAGAAAGATCAAATTCCTTTATGTATTCGTCTTTATTATAATGACTTAGTCTCTCTTTCTGATATTCTGCAGGATGTAAATGTGCTATAATACTCCACAGAAAACAATAATCATCTTCATTTTTTATGTTGATTATTTTTGGTGAACTGAAAGGTAAAGGAACATAACTACCACCAGTATTATTTTTATATTTATCAATTACTATTTTCTTAGATAGTATTTTAGCAAATCTCCAACCAGATTCACGTAACTGGGCTTCAATTATACAATTTTCTAATTTAAGTATCATCGATTCAAATATGGGTTGTATATCATTTACATTATGAATTTCTTGTGAATTTGTAAAATGTCCTTGTATTATTTCTTCAGGAATTCCATCAGGTCCATTTTTTGTATAAAGTACTTCTACATTCATATAACATTTGAAAGATTTCTTAAATATATTATAAAAGTTTGTTAATACATTATAAAAAGTTTCATCGGTTTCATTATGTTCAACAGATTCATTAAATAAATATTTTATATCTGTTACTGGCGAAGCCCTAGAACCTTCGGTTCGTTCCGCTTCATCAAATTCATCAGTATCGCTAAATAAATATCTTCCATCTGGTACGGTCCAAGCCCTAGAACCTTCGGTTTGTAGGGACTCATCTTCACTATTAAAAACTTTTTTATATTCCGAATGTGAATAATCATGAAAGATTTTTTTAACTTTTATATCAGTAGGCAATGTTTCTAGATAGTTTTTATAACTATTTAATTTTAATATATTTCCTTCATCAACTCGTTCTACATTTTGTAAATGCAATTTACTATTTAAATGAGATTGATAACTTCTTTTTGTTTGCAACTTTTTTTTACATAAGACACAATAAAACTTGGTATTTTCCATTTTTTTTATTTTTTAAAGAAAAAAATTGTGTTTTAATTTTAGATGTAAACATTCTAATATCAAGGTCTTGAGAGTTATTTTATATTATTATATATTTCACGTTCTTTAGTTATTTTATTTTCTTTATCATATAATGTTTTATGATATTAAGTTTTATCATATTAAGTTTTATCATATAACGTTTTATCAAAAGATAATTTAAATTTATTTTCACTAACTATTGATTCTTCATCATCATAAATTGATTCTTTATCATCATCATAAATTACACTTTTTGGGATTGGATACCATTCTCTTATTGGAATATCTAACTCTAAATTACATCTTTTATCTGATAATAATATAATAGAGAAAAATATTGGTCTTTGATCTCTTTTGGAAAATTTAATAACACCACCATAATCTGAATCACTTTTAGTTTTTATTAAAGATGATAAAATTTTAAATTGATTAGATGTAAATCCTAATTTAAATTTTGTAGACCCGACACATAGTTGACGAACAGTATCTTCAACTATACCATCATTATTATTTTCAATTGTAAGAAAATGAAATTTAGATAAATTTTGTTTATATGTAGTATTAATATCATGTACATCAGTATGAGATATAAATTTTTCTTCACTTAAATTTTTATAATTACTAATATTTTTATATTCTTTTTTACCATTTACACCATTTTCAGATGTTTCAGAATCATCATCTATATTATTATCATTATTATTAGTTTCTTTAAGATCGGGCAAAGCCCTAGAACCTTCGGTTCGTTTATTATGATTATGATTATGGTCATTGTTAATAGTATAAGGTGTAGTCCACATATAAATTTTCTCTTGTTGAGCTAAGCCATTTATATAAGATTTTAATAAATTAATATTTAAGTTTGAATATAATCCTATATATGTGTCATCATCATATCTTTGCGGCATTTCTAATGCTTCTTGTTTATAAATTGTATCTCTATAATATACTTGACATAATAATTCTTCGTTATGCTTTTTACTATCGATATGAATATTATATTGATTTTGATCGTCAACAAATAATCTTATTTTTTCTTTGGAAAAAAGTTTTAATTTTTTAACTAATTCTTTAATATTGATATAATTAATAATTTTAGTTTCTATCCAATCAGTATTACTAATCGGCAAAACTGCTCTAATAAATCCGTAAACATTATTATGTCCTATTATAACCATATTTTCTTTATTTAATTCCACATAAGCTACATCATTATATTTGCTTACAATCTCCATAAATTTTATAAATGGAACCCCGGAAATAAACAATAGTTAGTTCCTATAGAAGGTAAACCTTTAGTCTGTTCTTTAAATTTTTCGGCTTGTAATTGAAATAAAATATTAACATCTATGCATGGACTATTATTATTATTATTATCAAAACATTTATTTTCAAATCCCGTTGATCTCGTCGAATAAGAAGAACAGGATGATGCGGACGAATATAACTTTTTTAAATTTGGTTTTTCCATTTTATTTTTATTAGAAAAAAATTTATTTTTTTATTTTTATTAGAAAAAATTTTATCTTTTTATTGTTAAAAAATGATGTTACCAAATGTTGGTGGAGGTGCATATATCCCAAATAATCGTGAATTAGAAATAGAGATAGAAAATTATTTCATGAAAACTGGAGACGTTTTATCTGGTCCATTGCATCTTTCTATTCTTCCGCAACAAAATACAGAGTTAACAAATAAACAATATGTTGATACACAAATCAATGACTTAAAAGAAAAATATATAAACGATGTTTTGGTTCCACTGATGAATGAATTAAAGTTGCTAAAACTTAATGACAAATCATTAAACGAAAAATTATTAAAACTTGATAAAAAGGATAGAGAGCTAGAAGCAGATATAGCAAAACTTTTTAAAAAGATTTCTGAACAATCAAAAATTTTAATATTACTTTCTTTAAATTTAAAATCTGCTGTAATTAAAAATAAACATCAGATACAACTATTGAAAGAACAATTAGAAGATGAAATAGAAAAACTACCTGAAAGAATTAAAAAAATTTAAAGCAGTTACAAACTACATTCCAAAAAAGTGTTGATGAATTGAGTTCTAAAATTACTCAACAAATGAAAAAGATGAATAGAATAATAAATGAAGTAAACTCACTTAATCAAAAAGTTGATAAAATGAAAACTCTTAAAATCAATTTAGAAAATGAATTAAAGAAAAATTTACAAGAAAACTCTAAAGAAAATAAAGAACAGTTAGATTCTGTTAAAAGACAATTAGATGTTCTTAAAATTAAGTTAAATGCTCTTAAAACGGCATTGAAGATTAATCAGCAGAAAATGCAAGTTAATAGAAAAGAAATTAAAATACATCACACGCTGCTTGACGCAATAGATAAAGTGCAACAATCAATTAATAAAGTTATCTCGAAGTTGTTGTCCATTCACAAACGTAAATCTTGATAGAACCTTGTCCAGAGGCTTTAGCCTATCGGACCAAAGATCCTGAGGTTATTACCTTATCATAAACGTAAATCTTAGCGCAAATATTAACGTAAATATTTTTTCCCAAAAGTCAAATTTAATCCTAAAAAATGCCTATAATTTATAAACAGAATCTTAAACATTTTGCTTCAAATAAAAAAATTGCTCATGAACCACGTATGAATCCTGTTTATCATTATGATAATAGAGAAACAGTTCACACGGAAGGAGCTGGCATCTTCTCTGGTATTGGAAGTATCGTTAACTTAATTAAAAATAATAAAGATTTGATTACATCTGCTGCAAAAGGAGCAGCTGCTATAGGTAGTACAGCTAGTGCAATATCAAATGCTGTCAAGTCTCAAAACGAATTAAAACAACTAGAAGCTATTCGTAAACTTAGGAATGATTCCGAAGAACTAAAAGATTTAAAAAAACTTTCAGAGGAAACAAAAAATAAAAAAGCTGTTGGGGAAACCTTGAGGAGCGGAGCTCCGTCTGATAGTAAACATAAGAAGAAATCTGGCGTAGCCATAAAACGTTCAATTGAAGAAATAAGAGGAAATGGCGTGAGTAGCAACCTTCGGTCTAACCAGCAAAGCTGTAGCGGAGCTGGTCTAGCAAAATTCTAAAATTATGTTTTTTAGTAAAATTTTTTTAGTAAAATTTTTTTAGCAAAATTTTCTTAGCAAAATTTTTTCAGTAAAATTATTTTAGTAAAATTATTTTAGCAGAATTTTTTCTGTGTGTGAGAAAAACAAAAAGTCAAATTATTTTTTATAAAAATGTCTTCGCTTATCGAAAATAAATTTAGATTAGACGATCCTCCGTTCGTTAGTTGCAATCAAAAAAAGAATGACTATATAAGAATTGCTATGAATCCCGGATCTTCCAGTAGAGTAAATACTGGAGGTGATTTAATTTTTGAAGTTGATAATCAGCAGAGTTATATATATCTACCTGATTCATTTTTACACTGTGAATATTCTTTGTATAGTGATGCCAATTTTACAACACCATTACCAGATACCGATAATATTGCACTAGAGAATAATTTTTTTCCAAGATTATTTACACAAATGCGTTTAGATGTTGCAACTCAAAATATAGAAACAATAAGTGATTCTCCAGGTGTAATTGATACAATGCTTAGATTATAACAATTGGTGAAAATAATAAAAAGTATGAAATCGAAGGTTGGTTTCCTGATACTAATGATGGTATAATTGTTGATGATTTAACTCACGCTGGAACAGATGCAGCAGGAATTGCGAAAGATGTAGAAAATATTGCAAAACATTTAAATAAAACAAACAATAGTGCATATAAAGAAAGACGTGAATTTAACAAGAAAAGTAAACAGACAGTTAATTGGTCATTGTCTCCATTATTCGGATATTTAGATTATGACAAAATATCATATCAATTAAAATTTAAATTAATAATTCATCGTACAGCAAATAATGAATTAATCTTTTTTGGTAAGACTGGAAAAAAAGCATATTTAAAAATTGATAGACTTAAATTGTGGATTAAGCATATTACTCCTAGTTTAGAGATTGAAACAGCTATTGCAAAAAGATTAAATACTAACAAACCAATTCCATTAAATTTTCTAAAGCGTACAGCTAGTTCAGTAACTTTTTCCGAACAAAGATTTAACTGGCATTTTACTAGAACTGCGAATACTCCAAGATATTTATTGCTAACTTTTCAAAGAAATAATTCTCCAAGTTTTGATAAGAACAACAATCTTTTTCATATTAATACAATTCGAAGTTTACAAGTCTCATTAAATCAAACCCGATATCCAATTGATCCATTAAGATTCGATGATACCAATGATCAATTTATGGAAGGATATGATTCTTATCGAAATCTTTGTATAGAATTTGGAGTTGAAGCACAATTAACTCCTGGAGATTGGAGACATTTATATCCTGTTTTCTGTTTCGATTTAAGTGCACAATCTGAAGATATTATCAAGACTGGTTGTGATGTAACAATTAATATTGAAAAAAAGATTCCACAACTTCATTGATGGCTTATGGTTTATTGCTAGAAGATGTAAAATATTCGATTGAAATTCTTAATGGAAAGATGGCTAGGATGAGTTAATTAAAGTTTTTGTTAACTTAAATTTTTTTAGTAATTAGTAATAAATTTTTTTTGTAACTAGAATAGATTAAAAATTCCTAATTTAAAATTTATTCATAACTAGAATAGATTAAAAATTCCTAATTTAAAATTTTTTTATTAAAAATGTCGCAAGCGAAAAGTAATAATAATAAAACTGTTGAATTAAAATTACGTAATATTGTTGACAAAAATACCCCTAAAACTATTACGATTAATAAAAAAAAGTATTACATAAGTAAACCAATGATAGAGAATATTCAATTACAAGAAGAAAAGAATGGCGGGATTCTCCCATTAATTCCACTAATCATAGGTGGCATAGCAGCTGCAGGAAGTGTTAATAAAGGAAATAAAAATAAATCAGAGAAGGCAGCATTAGAAGAACAAAAACGTCATTATAGAGAGTTAGAGAAAGTTGCTAGGGGTGACGGAATAGTAGATAATTTTATTAGTAAATTAAAATTAGTTGATGAAGGAAAACGAGTTCTTAAAAATATTCTCCACAATGTTGATGATTTAATTGAAATTAAAGAAACAAAAGATGGTTCTGGAATATATCTAAGTCCTAGTATGATTCGGTAATAACCTCAGGACCTTTGGTCCGATCGGCTAAAGCCTCTGAACAAAGCTTTATTAGGTAAAACATTTATTTTATCTTTTAAAATGAATTCTACAAATTCCGAAAATTTAATTAAATTAAAAATTGCTAATTTAGATTTATTAAATTATCTATTAAACAAAAATACATAAAAACTCAAATTGTAAAATTTATGAAGGTAACGACGACAAACAAAGTTTGGCTACTACCTACGGTGGTGACATACAAAAAACATTAGAAAACTTTCCTGGATTTATTTGGAGTAAATATTCAAAAGAAAAACATCTTCCTGGTCATTCATATACCGGTCCAGGAACTCGATTAGATATAAGACTAGATGAGACTAATAATCCGAAACCAGGTGAAGAACCAATAAATAGAGTAGATGCCGCCGCTTATAGACATGATTTAGCTTATCGAAATCATGATCTAAGTTCTCGACATGCAGCTGATAAGAAGATGATTCAAGAATTAGATAGTATTCAAAATCCTACATTTAGAGAAAAAATTGAAAGAATGTTTGTTAAGAAAGCTTTACAAGCTAAAATATTATTCGGCCAGGGTTTAAATGAAACGACAGCAAAGCTGTCTGAGAGCAACGCTCGAACCTATGCCTCTGAAATTCATAGGGAATACAGAAGGCCTAAATATTTATTGAAAGTAAAAGTATTTAATAAAGATGATATTTGGAGTGCTGATCTTATTCATATGCCGAATGAAAGGGACTACAAATACGCATTGACCGTTATAAATTTATATACACGATACGCTTGGGTAAAGCCTTTAAAAAATAAAAGTGGTCTATCAGTTAAATATGCGTTTGAAGAAATCTTTAAAGAAAGTAATAGAAAGCCAAGGAAATTGTTTGTTGATAAAGGGTCGGAATTTTATAACCGAAACGTTCAGCCACTATTTGAAACTGTTTATTCAACTGAAAACGCTGGAAAAGCTGTAGTGATAGAAAGATTCAATCGGACGTTAAAAAATAAATTATTCAAGAAATTTACTGAGCAAAGAAATCAGAAATGGTTGAAGATATTACCAGGAGTTGTAGAAGAGTACAATAATAAAGTTCATTCTGGTATTGAAGAAACTCCAAAGAATGCTTCTGACGACCCTGATTTAATGCGAAAGAAAATATTCGAGAATAATTATTCGAACGAAAATAATAATTTGAATGAGAGTAATCCGAATTTACAGAAACGTAAGCCGAAATTTAAAATTGGAGATAGAGTTAGAATATTTAAATACAAGAATAAATTTGAAAAGGCTTCGTTGGCTATTGGACTAAAGAAATATTTGAAGTTTGTAAAATAAATCAAACTTATCCGATTACTTACGAAATCAAAGATTTAGATGATGAAGATATCAGAGGCCGATTTTATCAAAATGAATTACAACGAACTGATTTTTAATTATCATTATCATTATTATTGG
This sequence comes from Prostheceraeus crozeri, assembly GCA_907163375.1. Lineage (NCBI taxonomy): Eukaryota > Metazoa > Platyhelminthes > Polycladida > Euryleptidae > Prostheceraeus > Prostheceraeus crozeri. Next base: position 39,433 of record CAJQUW010016831.1, on the reverse strand, counting down.
AACTAACGTTTCGGGAATGAAATTCCCTTATTCAATTCCCTTATTCAATTCTAACATAATATCTGGAAATGGCACCCCTTTTTGTAATTTAAATAAAACATAAAGACATAATTGACCACAATAAGTAGTTCCCGGTTTTTGAATTTGAAATGTATTATAAGTTCCATTGCCAAGTAATTTTTTGACTTCATTTGTAGGTGGAAGTCCATAAGAGTCGAACCAATAGTTCTCAGCCTCCGGGCGGTCGAAATAGTAATTATCTCGATTTTTATTTAAGATACCTGCAGACCAATGTACTCCTTTTTCATTTGTTGTGTGAAGATTTGTTATGAAATTTATAGTTATTGATGGAACTTTGTTCCGGGAACTGAATGTTCCTGTTGGCTTATTTTTTAGGAATTGTAATTCGACTCTCATTAGAACATGAAAATTCTTTATTCCTAATTGATTTGCAATTTTCTTTAGATCAAAATTTGTAGTTGTTTGAGTTCCATATAATTTTAAAAACTCATTTATGTTGTTCATTTTATAATAAAAAATTTCTTTAGGGACCCCTAGAAGTCAGAAGGGACCCCTAGAAATTAGAAGCGAGGGGGTAGTATAGAACTACGTTCATATGATATTGAAGGATACATCCCCGCGGTTTCTTCCACTTTTATTTCTTCCACTTTTAAAGAAATATTATTAGACACATGATATATTTTAAAAACCTGAAAAACGGATTTAAAAGACGTTCTTAAAAATACTAACTTTTATGATTTTCGGTGTCCTTGAACGGTCATGATTTTAAGGGTGGGTAAAATGTCATAATCTCAAATTTGAGATTCTTAACTTTTCTGATTTTTTCGGTGTCCTGGAACGGTCATGATTTTCAAGGTAAAAATTATAATTCTCAAATTTGAGATTTTGAAAAATTTAAAAAAAATTGGGTATTTTTAAAAACGCCCAAATTTATGAATTTAGGTCTTAAAAACCTGAAAAAGGGTTCAAATTCATGAATTTATGTCGTTTTTAAAGATACCATTTTTTTGAAAAAATGGTACTTTTTGAATGGACTAAATTCATGTAATTAGGTCTTAAAAACCTGAAAAAGGGTTCAAATTCATGAATTTATGTCGTTTTTAAAGATACTATTTTTTTGAATTTTATGGTGTCCTGGAACGGTCTTTTGCCCATTACTCTGGTACAACGTTTTACGGGTGAAAAACGTCATCAGCTGATTGTCGTAGTTAATATTCATCTTCCACCGGATTTGCGCGTACACTTCTGTATAAGCTTATGTGTGCGGTCGTATTTGATGAGCTTTAATAATGCAATTTAATTCACGTATAGATAACCTTTAGAAATTCTATTATACATATTTCGTTTCAAAGTATTAATTTCGTATCCATTAAGCTTTATGCATAAAAGGATAAATATCTGTTTTCCTGTACATAATACGCGTTATCCATGAAAGCATTCATTCTAGGAATTAATGCTCTTTTATCAATCAGTTCGATAAGGAATATAACGCAGCAATACATGTAAACGAAATGAAAACCATCTAAACGTGATGTTATATAATATTAGATAAAAAATGAAGAGGTTATCTTTTGTGTGATACATATGTTTAGCATACATATACTAAATAGGCCTATGCATTCATTATAAATATACATAAATTACATTCCTAAAATGCAACTGCATATTTTAAAGCTAAATGAATCATTATTCATCTACATGTAAGTTCTAAACTATTCATGATATTAGTGCAACAAAACTTCTCAAACTTACCGTTGCCATTCGTTCTTGTGCTTCTGCCTTTCGTTCCTCTATTTTCAATCTCTTTTCGCTGAGATCATAGAAATCTTGTGACGTGATTGTATTTCGATTATTTTTCTTTTGGTTGAATTTGCGTGGGTTCGCACTAGATTGAGATGGGCTTGAATAACTACCTTCACGTTCGCCAATTGATTTCGCGTCATCGTCGAACTGGTTCGGCAAAGGTTCTATGTCTTGTGCTACCAAAGACATGATTCTTTCCTCTTCAGCTGAAATGTCTTTGGTCAGATTTTCTCCTCCATCCGTTTTAAAGGATTATTTTCTGTTTTCGGTGGCTACTTTCCTTATGTTGCATTTCAGCTTTTTCCAATAGTTTTAAGCTGATCTACAGAGCATTTCGTCGTGAACTGGGAATCTACCAGTGTTCGTAGCTCCTCCCATTTCGTCTTTAGCCGTTGTGTCTTGACCGATGTGTCTTTACTTTCGACGATTGGATTCTTCTCGATAAAATCAACTATACATTCCTTTTCGCCAACACTAAAATTTTCTCCTCGCTTACGCGCTGACATCTTAGAGTAAGTTATCTCCAGAGGCCGGATTCTCGACACAGGCTCACGCTAAGGTTTAGTGCGAGTCTTGGATATGGGTTAGCCGCTCACCATGTGAGCGGGATTGCGATAACCGAATTCTCGACACAAGCTCACGTTAGGATTTCCCTAATGCGTAGACAAGCAGCAACACACAGATAAAGTAGGTCGATCACTATGGAAATATCAGTTACCACACACACTAGAGCTAAATGTTTATCGTAATCGCCGACTTATTTCAAGAAGAAAATGCTTTGAAGTCAAATTAGTTTCAAGCTTCAAGTATGGCAAGCCAACAAGAAGACAAGTCTCCTGACATGTCTGAGGAAGAATTAAAAGTACTATTGGATGAGCACGAGAAGAAGAATGGCGTCATAGACTCGGACGAGAAGACCGTCGATTTCGGTCACAAGAAAAAGGTCGCTTGGGAGGAGGTCCCCGAAGCTCTCAATGCTTGTGGTAGTTTTAAACGGACGGTTCTACAAATGAAAACCAAAATGAAAAATTTGAAATCGAGAGCCAAGACTAGATATTTGGCGACCAAAAGAGGCTGCGGCAAAACGGTGGAGGTCCACCACCTCAACAGCTATCAGTCGCGGACGAGAGGCTACTCGGCATGTTCGGCGGAACAGGTTCATTATGATGGCCACAGGTTCACAAGAAGATATTGATAAATATCTACTAAACCACTAAAAATTAATAAGATCGCATAACACGGAAACGAAAACATTGAACGTGGGTTTTCTTTTTTAAAAGTAATAATTGTACTGAAATATTCCAATTTTCGAAAAAAAGTAAATAATTTTATTATAATTATAGCAATATTATTTATATATTATATTTTGATAATAAATGCAGATCATAATAATGTTTATAGATAGAAATTGAAATGAAGCTAAATATAATTGAAATTATATCTTCCAAAGGTTATGAAAATTGTAATATGATATGTAATAATGACAAAATATACCAAGAGAAAAGGTGTTTACAATATTTGTATAATATAAACGAAACAGACATTCACAGCCTTCAGGTCAGGGACTTCATCTAAAATATTGGTTGGCTACAAAATCACGTTTAGCTTGATTATTCAATTCACCAGCATATGGGATAACAGGGTTGATCACCAGCAATATCATCGTTCAAGTCAGGTTGCTTCCTGTTCACCGCGATGCTGTGTAAGATGCCACAAGCATAAATATCACGAACAATGTCTTCCATTTTGGGACGGCGATTTTCGGAATGTAGGAGATGAAATCTTCGTTTTAGTCTACCAAAAGTGTTCTCGATTATTACACGCGTCTTCTTTTGAGATACATTGCAAGATTGTCTCTTTGGTGTATTGGGGGTTGCGAAAGGAGTAAGCAACCATTCCGTTAAAGGATACGCCGAGTCTCCAAGGATATATCCATGGAACTGAGATGCTTCCATATGAGCGAAGACGTTGCTCTGACGCAAAATGAAAGAGTCATGACATCCTCTAGGCCAGTTTACCTCCATATTATGAAGCAACCCCGTCGGTCTCCAGACTGCTTGGATGTTAAGACCTTCTCCTAAGTCTGTTTGAAACGTTCCGGTCGCGTAGTATCGGATCGCAGCTGCCGTTCGTATTTCACATGATAACCCAGAGGATCGAGCAGTCGATCGCTGAATATCAGGGCGAATAAAATCGACGATATAGGAAAATGTAGCTTTATCGAAGCGGTAAAGGCGATAGAATTTCGAGTCATTGTATGAAAAAATATCACGTTGTACTTGCTGTTCATCTTCTAAGTCGGGATAAATATCAAGGAAGGCAGCCATCATTCATATATCTGTCTCTTAACACAGCAGGTAGAAAGGAAATGCTATTACACAAATTAGCAAACAGTACCCATGAACTGGCTTAACCGCTGCGTGAGACCACTGGGAATATGGATAAGGGGAAATCCTAAACCCGACTGAGCGCAAGCTCGCTTTCCTGTGTCGAGAATTGGGTTAGCCGCTTACAGACGCACCGCTCGCGAACGGACATGTGATCCAGTGCTTGGTTTAAGGGTTAGCTCGTGTCGAGAATCCGGCCTCAGCTGTTCGTCGACAAGGATTCAGCAACCTTACTAAAGTTAAACCAATCACATTCCAATGACAATGATAGTATGTAGGTCATGACATCATCACATCGTCATTAGAGAATTCTTCCTAGTGCTTACTGGAACCGGTTCCTTCTGGAACAATGAAGGAAAGAACTTGTTTTTGAAACTGAAGTTTATCACTGGTGCTAATTAGAACCAGTTCTATCACTAGAATCGTTCCATACTAGAACTGCTTTATGAAATCCGGCCTTAGAGGCTATCGGTATAGCTGTCTAAGTAAATCGTACATTCGAGATTTAATTCGATTCGCGAATTACGACCCGATCCGATTCGACTAAAAGTTTGCCGATTCACAGGTTCCTGGTTATATTGTATTAGTTGCAGTCCTTATACAGTCACTAGTTACAAGTACACATGTGCGACCGTCCAGCCTATATAATACAGCAAGACCATTTGCATGTAGAAATAGAATAGAAAGTGTGACAAGTTCAGTCAAAGACAGTGAATGATAAAACGATTGCAAGCTCGTGTGAAATTTGGAATCCAGATATGTCTATGATCAGTACAAAAATATCTATGGTAGCTGTTTTCTACCGATGTATGGAAGTTGTCGATATTTTCATTTAGGACAAATGTGTTGTCTCCAAAAGTTAAACGTGCAGAGATAGGGAAGCTTTCCATCTTTGTGCTCATTGAATGAATTGCTGATCCGAGATTTCGTATGGCTGTGCCGTACGCTCGCTTGAAATAGGTCATTTCATGCAGAGCTCACATAATTCGATTTCCTATCACCCTGAAGATTACGTTCAGTAACGAAACTTAATTGGTTGTCATTCAAACTTACCAAACAAAGGTAAGTCCTGTTCCAGCAGGGCCATTGGTCTTCATAACCTCCAAGATGCCAGCTTTAGTCATGGTAGGATCTTCAGTCAAGATACTGAAGGATGTACCAAATATCGTTATTCCACATAATAAACTGTAACAGAGAAAATGAATGAAAGTAAATCAATAACTTATTGTAACAGTAATTGCTGTCAGTTATATAAAACGTAGAAGCTTTGACACCAATTTGTAGGATGACAAGAAAGTAGAAATGACAAGATACACAGAAAACTTTTTCACTAATTTTAATCATTTTAAAAATTATCTATGATGGACATCTATTCATTCAATCTTTTGCGAAGCTCGAGTTCACCCACACGGGATTGCACAAGCAAAAGTAGTAATTCATGTATGCTGATAAATAGTTGAAAATTGTTGTATATATTTTTACATGCTGTCTTCTTATATTATTTTATGATGTCTTCCAGTTTTGACGGGAACATAGCACACATGGACAGTCTTGAAAGTAGGATGTGCTACTATCAATTCTGCTGATTTGCATGTTCTACCATGGCAAAACAACAACGCATGAAATCTCCTCTATCAGAAGATGGAAATTACTATGAAGCCTGATGCTATAATAGTGCTAAAAATAGTGGAATTGAGCGAGCCAATCTTCCTTCAGGTCTTTAAATCATGAATTTTTAAAGTTAGAGAATATAAACAATGTAACACATGCAAGATGGCATTACAGAAGAAGACCACGACAAGTAATTTATGGGAATTGCATTTTCCCAAAAGACAACACTGACGTAGAATATAGTTATAACTATTGTTATCATCCATTGTTTGACTACATCAACATTTCAGACATCCACGTCTCCAAAGCCAACAGATTTATAAAACCCTCAAAAATATTAGCGAACTAGTTCTAATTGAGAAAATTCGGTGTATAACTCGCATTATTCACAGGAATCTTAAATGCTGTTTGCAGTTTATACGGCTGGGTACCTCAAGATCAACTGCAAGCTCTGTTAATCCTCTATTTCAGGGACACACTACTTGTTTTCGTTGAGCGCCAATTTTTTTCAGCAAAATATTGGCGGGCCACTTTCATTTTTGATTTGTGCGTTTTTCAGGTATCATATATGCTTACAATACAATTGTCGTTTATTTTAACTTCAAATTAATTCATAAATTAATTACAAATGATTTAAGTTTAGGACAACAGAGTGTCGAGTGAAGAGTCTAGAGAATGCAAGTTTGCATAACCTATTGTTCGTAATCCTTAAACAGTAGAGCATCTCCATTACCCATATCGTTTTCATATAAAAAGAATTTCCTACACAATGAAAGCTTTCAAAATTAGCGGGAGACAAATGTTACAGGTAGTCGTGCAATAGTATTAAGATTCAATGAAAAACACATCACCGATTGATGAGATACTGTATCGCATGAAAAGGCCTACGGTATGTATATGCTGAGATAGTAACTATTAGTCTAAGTGAAGCTTCAAACAGTGATTGATATCTGTGCTAAACGCTTTCCGATTGAGTCTGTAAAATAAGACTAGAACTAACGCGTTTAATTGATCCATGATGAGACATCAGCAGCCTCTGGTTGTCGATATTAGCGAAGAAAACTGCGCGTGTGTTTTCTCTTATGTACAGTAAACAAGAAGCCATGTACACATGGATAGGCCATCATAACTCGATGGCACAGAATTAGATTGTTTAAGCCTATCACTTTGCTAGAAGTGCAAACTGATTCAAAACGATGGCACATGCAGGAGCTTATTAAGTGGACAAAAAGAATTTTTTAATACATTGCTGAGAAAGGAAAAATAGTCGTGCGTGGCTTGCGGATTGCTGTGAATTCCTTTTCACAATGCTCTGATCGCCACGATTCCTTCAGATTCGAAGAATTCAGATCATTGCGCAAAAGTTTTCTCGATTATGTTGGTCCTTCAGATCATTATTAAAAAACTTCAGATCGCACGAAAAAGAGTTCACAAACTTCTCTGTAGAACTTGACATCGTCTGCGTCTCTATGCTATGTGATCCGGTTGATAACAATCACTGAAACTTTGTATAATTTGGCGTTTTTAATGTTGAACTGGCTGCTAATTGTTCGATTGCTATGGTATTTTGTCAGCAGATTGTGCCATTTCATTAACGCTACATTTTCCAATGTTTCCTTTCTAGTCAAAGAGAAGAAGAGACGATCTGCATAATTTTGTGCTCGATGGAGTAGTTGTTTGAGACTTCAACAACCATTGTCACAGATATCTGATAAATTTTGGGAACTTGGTCCTCGGATTTTATATTTCTTGAACTATAGGCATACCTAATTACTTTATCTACAAATGTTCTCGATTTCTATATTAACCTCGCGGGACACAACAAAAATCCTCCGCGGCCCAGGGACCGTATGTTGTGCACCCCTCTTCTAGTCGATCGAAAATACTGTTGTCGGGAAGGATACGAACCGCAGAATGCAGGGATCTGACATGTAGAAGGCAAACATTCGTGAATTCTTCAGAGGATCTGTGAAGAGTTTAATTACATCCAATTTTATTATTTAAAAGATGAAGCGATTTGCAAGCTTTACAGGAAAATTCTACAAACGTTGACGGACTTTGACATTATAGAAGTAATAATTACATTCTGCTTACACCCGCAATAAAATCGATGGACTGGAAAAAGTTTTCGCATCTACTTCAGGAATTATTTCTATCTCGTGTTACAACTCTCAAGCACACTCAGAACTCCTTTCGCTTGTACTGAACATATTAAAAACTCATTTACAAAGTACTGATCAGAACAATACAGGTTTTGTACTTTTCGTTTCTTCTCACGCTTTTGATTAGTGAATTCACACGTACGCCAATTTTTGTTTATCAGTTCTTTGTCTTTGTATACAACTACACGTACATCAAGTTGATGGCAATTATAGAAAAATTTGGAAGACAATTTATTGAATATAGAATAGTGCGTACAATGCTTCCTATAAAAATTAATAGCCGGTATACTTATAGAACAGCAATCCAATTACAGTAGCCCTGAGATCCACAATATTACACAATACCTCGCTTATAGTTAGAAGGTACGTCCAGGAAATAACAGACCAAATCTTTTGTCCCGAGAGCCATTTGTGATACTTAGAGCGACGCGTTTTTTGGTCCGAATGGTTTCATGCCGCTATGTGCGCGTGAAAAGACAGCAAACTAGCTTAGGTTGTCGGCTATTTAGATCGATTACTCTCCCATCAGCTAACTGCAACAATTCCACGCTCAACATCACCGTAAATCTGTTTTGAGAGACTATTTAGTGCCGATGTCATTCGTGAAATTTGTTATCTTGCGAACAGGATTTATTGTCAAACGCGTTTCTGCACGCACCACATACCATCCTCAGTGACAATGACAAGTGACGAATACAATAAAGAATACATACAATTGGAAAAAACTATTGAACGAATTTCATTAAAAATGCATGCGCTCAAACAAGTTGTAAATTATGAAAATAAATGCAAATATTCAGACTGAAAGCTATTATTCATGATAGGTGTGTGATCATTAATGTGTTTACTATACGTGTATGCTTAGTGTAATGCAGGATAGAGAGTGATTGTTCAGATGATACATAGATGAATATGAAGAGACATTTCTGAAAGTGTTCTTCCTTTGACCTGTTCCTTGATGCAAGTACATGTACATGCGACGACAAGTTTCTCCTACTAAGCATTCTGAACGGGAGCGAGCGCTCGTTGAACAGAATAGCATCTTTGGAATGACATAGATTTTGAGTTTTTAATGTATTGAAGGCTATTGTTATTTTGGCCTTCTTCAACAGTTTGTTTACTGTGTGAACTTTTATTTCATATCTTTGAGTCAAATTGATGTATGGCAGATTCCAACTAATCTCTTCTTTGTTTACTTCATTATTTTCAGATTTTGGTTCTTTGCCATTTTTGAAGACGTTTTTAATGTATCAGTAGGTAGAACTGCATCCATTTTTCATGAAAATAGCTATTCACTAACTTTTCATTATGTGTACTGAACGCGCTTGACAGTAAATCCTGTTCAGTCTCTATGGCCATCTTTCCTCCTTGATCACTCAAAGTGATTGGGTTCAAAAGAAAATTACAGACTATTTTGAAAAAGCTGCTTAAAAAGTGCATACAAGCCTAATGCCTTTCTGGTTAGCCTCTGCTATCGTCAAACAAATGTAACTGATTGGGAAGCAGTTTGTCTTAAGTATTGTGCACCCTTTAGATATAAGCAGTACATAGCATGAAATATCAAACATAAGACCTAACATTCACAGCTCGAGTATGTAGGTTCATGCTCAAATACATAAAAGAATGTTGCATTTTGACAGGTAATTTATAACAATACAAGAAAAAGTGTTGCAATAAAATGACATTGAATTGCATCTGCCGCAACGCATACAGGTAAAAAGTGTTTATGCATACAACTGCACTGAGCATGAAATCAAAGAACGTTAGGCCTAAAATCAAAAAATGTGCAATGTACAGTGCATGCGATAATCTTCGAACTCTGTTAGCATAATATAGGCCTTTATCTCAAATAATAGGTACATCATTGATAGCGACGACAGAAAGCAATAATTTCATAATAAATTCATGATCCATTTCACTACATATGCTTAAAATTACATGTAGATAGCTTCAATGCCACTGATGTGATGGCATGAACAGCAGCAAAATCTAAAACGTACAATTTCTGCAATACCAATCAAATGTCAGAGCATACCACACTGTCCACATAAGTACACATGATTAATATTACCAACAAAAGTAATTTGGCTTTAAAATGTGCTACCTTTAAATTTTTCTACGTGACTCAGAGTTGTATATGCCAAAGATTTGTGTATGGATTCGTATAAGACATACGCAAGAACTCGTTTTTTATCGTAAAGCACCCAATTGCAGGTACCACTTGTAAGTAAGTGAGCATTCTTATGAAAAACATGAGAGTATGCCTACCAAATCTCTGTAAGCATACCAAAATCTCGTATCAAATTCTAGTTTCAAATTGCATGTGAATTTGGTATCTACATATATCTGTATGTACGTAATATTCTCATACAGCGATTTACGGTGTATCTGTACTACATACATGTACAATCATACAATACAGTGGAGCAATAATACTTCAAAATATGCAGCAATTACAATTCGTCTCGCCATTGATATAAAGTACTATTCTTGCAGATCCCTTAAAGTAGCTAGGTTATAAGCGAGTTTTGCGGTAATTCTCATAATCAAAGAATTTATGATATCAGAATAGTATTTGAACGATGAAATAGCTCGGCCGAGATTTTCAGGTCGTTCCAGTCCGAGTCAGGTTCACATCATTCTACAAAAGTCTTAGTTTTGGTCTTGTTAAATACTACAATCAGTTTCGATTATCTGTATCCAGTTCTGGCGGCCGAACTATATCTTGCTTCCCAGAATGGTCAAACTTCCAGGAAGACGCATCAGTTTAGAATTTTGCATAACAACTTGGCAATTTAACTATTCTCAAGCCACTACTGTCTGCATATCATTGCCTAACAGTAGGCTTATAAATGAAATGATTTTTGTTAATGTAGATAGTGCATTTAATTAGTTAATTTATCTATGACAAAACTCTAATCAAAAATCTATTCAATTCGTGATTTTTCAACGTCACAAATTATTTTTCTACAAGATGAAATATTTCATCGAAGGCAGTAATTGATGTCCTTCAAAAAGTCATAGGTAGGCAACTGACTGCTCTTAGTGCTGTAGGGTTAGAATTCTAGGTGTAGAAATCCAATGACACCTACACTGTGTTATTTACATGCTATGTTACATTTTGAATTTTGTACACATGCCAATGCTTCACACTCAATACAGAGTTATAACTAACAAGACGTAATTCTACATTTGGTGAGCCCGACTACCGAATATGTCTACTAGTGCAATGACTTCAGACGACATTGAGCGTTTATCTCAAAGCCTATTATCGCTTAAGCACCACAGTACATTTAATGCTGTCTCATTAAAATTGCCTGAATTTTGGTCTCAGGATCCCGACATTTGGTTTGCTCGTGTAGAGGCCCAATTCAATACTAAAGGAATCATTCAAGATGTTACCAAATTTGATTATGTTGTCTCCTCTCTGGATGATAGGACTGCCGCCGAGGTCCGTTTCGTTATCATCAATCCTCCAGCTACCGACAAATAAAATGCCCTGAAAACAGCACTACTTGATTTTGGCAAAAGTCAATCAGAAAAGGATGCTGAACTTTTATCCCTCAATGGCCTTGGAGATCGCAAACCTACTGCATTATTGCGAAAAATGATTCGCTTAATAATGATCCAAACACTCTTAAAAGAGCACTTTTTCTCTCAAATTTACCGATCGATGTACGCAGCATACTAGCTGGACAAGAATTCGCAACTATTCAGGAACTTGCGAAAGCAGTTGACAGAATCATTCAGACGCGATCTACATCGTTTCATCATGTTGATTCGACGGAAACTTCAAACGCACATAGTGTTGAGATCAATGCCTCATCTCGAAATTTCCGTCGACCACGTTCATCTGATCAACAACGCGAGTATAGCAGATCAAGCACTTCTAGTTCCCAGTCTAACATTTGCTTCTATCATTCCAAGTTCGGCCCTAAAGCTCGTCGTTGCCACCCTGGCTGTATATTTGAAAGCCTAATCACGCATCAAGATTCTGCATCGGGAAATGCCACAGCCGGTCGCTAGGCGTGGAGGCGGCCGACGGAACCAAACGGAACACGCTATATGTTTGGGATCGTCGCACAGGCCAATTGTTTCTTGTTGATACTGGTGCTGACGTTTCAGTTATTCCAGCTACTTCACAATACAAGAACAATAGTGCTCCAACAGATCCTCTTATCGCTGCCAATGGCTCTATCATCCGAACACGGGGAACCAGAAAGTTATCTCTCTCTATTGTCGGGAAAAGATTACACTATCAAGAGTTTTACATCGCTGACGTAACAAAGCCAATTCTCGGCGCAGATTTTTTTATAAACAATTATCTTGCCATCGATCTACGTGGACGCCGTTTATTTGACTTGAATGATTTCTCTGTTTTCAATGCGAAGTCCTCGAAAATTCATATCAAATTCATGGCCTCAGTTGCCACAGATAACCAATATGCAACGATTGTGCGCGAATATCCTGACATTCTAGTACCACATTTTGACGTAAATAGAAACAAACACGGAATTGAACATCATATTGAAACTCATGGTCCAACTGTCCATGCTAGAGCTAGACGCTTGGATTCAGCAAAATTGAATATTGCTCGTAACGAATTTCGGAAAATGGAACAGCTTGGTATTATCAGACCATCAAAATCTCCATGGTCTTCGCCACTTCACATGGTACCAAAATCATCTGGTGATTGGAGACCATGTGGAGATTATCGTCGTCTAAACGATGTAGCTGTTGCTGATAGATATCCCCTTCCACACATCCAAGATCTTCAGATCTTTGTTCAACACAACAATCTTGCAGATGCTACTATACTTTCAAAAATCGATCTAGTTCGCGGATACCATCAAATTCCCGTAGCAGCATCGTCTATTCCCAAAACCGCAGTCATCACTCCATTTGGACTCTATGAATTCTTGCGAATGCCCTTTGGGCTGAAAAAGGCAGCTCAAGCATTTCAACGTCTTATGAATGGAGTATTACAGGATTTACCATTTGTTTTCGTCTATCTGGATGACATACTTGTGGTGAGTAAGAATTCAAAAGAACATTGTGAACACTTACGCCATGTTTTCCGCCTCTTGTCTGATAATGGCCTTGTTTTCAACAGAGCAAAATGCGAATTTGGTGTTTCTGAGCTCAAATTTCTTGGTCACAAGATTACAAGTACCGGGATTCTTCCTTTGATTGATCGTGTAGAAACAATAATCAATTTCCCAAAACCTTCCACGCGCTCAGAACGTATCAATTATTATCACCGATTTTTACCAAATATTTCCGGCAAGCTCGCTTCACTGCATTCACAAGCATCTGGTTGTGGACAAGCAATTGAATGGACAGATACATGTCCAACTGCTTTTGATGAGGCGAAACGTGCACTTACTAAAGCTGCACTTCTGTATCATCCTCGACCTGATGCCTCCTCTAGTATCACAGTTGATGCCTCGGACTCTGCAATTGGAGCACAACTTGAACAAAAACACAGTGGAACATGGGTTCCAATAGCTTTCTTCTCCCGAAAACTTTCAGCAGCCGAAAGAAATAATATTGTTTTTGATCGTGAATTGCTTGCAGCTTATGCAGCCATAAAACACTTTCAGCACTTCATCGAAGGTCGTGAATTTACACTTTTCACAGATCATAAACCTTTGACTTATTGTTTGAGCAGTCAAACCAGTTGTTCACCTAGACAAATCCGTCATATGTCTTTCATCAGTGAATTCACAACAAACATCAGACATGTGCAAGGCAAATTTAATGTAATTGCAGACGCTCTCTCGCGTATACCATCAAGTTCAGCGACATCTGAATCAAAAGCAGAAGTTGATTTCATCAATTCCGCAAATAAAATGCAATTACAATCACAACATAATATTTCATGTAATCGTTTGGCAAGCGATCAAATTCAGTCTGGTGAAATGTCTGATTATCGCACGTCTGATACCGATATGAATCTTCAAGATGTGTCTTTCGGAAATGTGACTATCTTATGTGATATTTCAACAGGAACTCTTATACCAATACTCCCTCGTTCATGGACCCGCATGATATTTAATCAAATTCATGGTCTATCGCATCCTGGTCCCCGCCCTACTCAACATGCTATTGCTTCTCGTTTTGTTTGGCGCGGAATGAAGAAAGACATAAGACAATGGTGTCGTGAATGCCACGCATGTCAAACCAGCAAAATATCTCGACATATCCGTACTCCCTTTTGAAAACGTTCACTTCCAATGGATCGATTTCGCAGTTTACACGTAGATTTAGTTAGACCTCTCCCTTCAAGCGAAGGCATGACTTATATTTTCACAATCATCGACAGATTTACTCGCTGGCCTGAAGCCATTCCACTGCCAGATGCTACTTCTACTTCGTGTGCCAAGGCATTTATACATCATTGGATTGCTCGATTTGGGGTCCCAGACGACATAACCTCAGATCGTGGTCCACAATTTACCTCTAATAGTCCGGGAGCTAGCGTGAAGTTGTGCAGGGAACGAGGTAGTACATAAAGCTTTCACATAGCATAGTACACCTCTAACCTACTGCAAAACTTCGCGTCTGCCGGATCAGATCATTTGCTTTTCAGAAATAGAGAGGATAACAAAATCCTATGTATTTCCAATGGTAAAATTGTGACATTTAAGGTGTTGACTCCATTTTTTCGAATTTTTGCTCATAAAAGTTACACAAATTGGTATTTTGTTGAACTGGTTATTATAGAAATCATCTACAGATCATGATCTTTCAAATGAGTTATCATTCATTGACAGAGGATGAAGTAAAGTGTACAAACAGACACTTTTCGTTGGTGTAACTGCAAATTTTAACATAGAAATTTCAGGAAAATTGTTGATATACTTTAACGAAAAGTGTCTGTTTGTACACTTTACTTCATCCTCTGTCAATGAATGATAACTCATTTGAAAGATCATGATCTGTAGATGATTTCTATAATAACCAGTTCAACAAAATACCAATTTGTGTAACTTTCATGAGCAAAAATTCGAAAAAAATGGAGTCAACACCTTAAATGTCACAATTTTACCATTGGAAATACATAGGATTTTGTTATCCTCTCTATTTCTGAAAAGCAAATGATCTGATCCGGCAGACGCGAAGTTTTGCAGTAGGTTAGAGGTGTACTATGCTATGTGAAAGTTTTATGTGCTACCTCGTTCCCTGCACAACTTCACGCTAGCTCCCGGACTATAAATTGTGGATTGAGTTAAATTCACTGATCGGCACCAAAGCAACATTGACAACACCCTACCACCCACAAGCAAATGGACTTGTCGAACGTCTGCATTGTTAACTTAAACAAGCTCTGAAAGCTCGAACGGACAATTCACGCTGGATGCACGAGCTTCCATTCGTTATGTTAGGAATTCGCACTGCCTGGAGAGTTGAACCGGGCTGCAGCCCTGCGGAATTAGTTTATGGAACAACCTTGCGTATTCCCGGAGAAATGACCCGAGACAACAATGCTCGTCTCAATCACGTGTGTGAAGTTAGCCGCACCAATATCCGTACCACATCGAAAATCACGTGTGCCACTCTCGAAAACAGCATTTACACATAATTTTAGAGTGTGCCAGCTTGTGCCACCAGTAATTTTTCAAAATAATGCAGCAGTTTGCGAGAAATCGTCCATCAAAACTTCTTGGTGGTACGGATGTGAAGTTAGCCGTACCAATTTACAGAAAAATTCTTGAATCGCATCTTTATGAATTTTCAACCACATGGACGTCTAAAATAACACGTCTAAAGCATGTGCCACCCACTACTTTGCCAAAATTCACAATAGTTACTGAGAAAATCGACAAAATTGCCTCAACGTGGTACAGATGTGAAGTTAGCCGTACCACTTGTGAAAATCGCGTGTGCCACTCGAATCAACCCACCCAATACACTTATTGGGAGTGTGCCAGCTTGTGCCACCCCTCAGACAGCCCCAACTCTGCGTAGAATCCGCACAAATGCGGATTTTCCTCCGCAGCCACGCCCACAGCCCATCCGTACCACTTGTGAAAATCGCGTGTGCCACTCGAATCAACCAACCCAATACACTTATTGGGAGTGTGCCAGCTTGTGCCACCCCTCAGACAGCCCCAACTCTGCGTAGAATCCACACAATGCAATTGGCACATGTATCTATATGTGGGTGTAGGCCTGCATAATAATTGCATGTACATGTAATTTGCTTAACTTAGTTCCGTGACTGTCAGTTTTTAAGGACATATTTAGACCTCTTCAGTGTCTTCCCTCCATGAAGTCCTAGCGCTTATCCATCACTTACAATACAACTCATTACTAAAATTTATGTTCAACTGCAATTACGGCCTATAACCATGCCTCCTTCGTAGCATATTTCTACTGTCCTAATCTGTTGTCAAGCATTACTGATAATGCCTGTGGTTAATATGAGCATGCTCTATCCCCTATGCAAACTTACCTGACACATGCCAACTACCATCACTATGGCATGCAGGCCTATGCGCATGAAATATAGAAGTCATAATTGTGAAACTTTAACTCTTTCTTAAGACACGACCCAACACCAAACCCTAGGCAAACTTATACTCGTATTGATCCTCTATTCACCTACAATCCAGATCCGAAGTCCTCATCCCTGGAAACTAGCCCGTTCGTCAAACCTTACCCTAACACTAGCCGACTGCATATTCAAACACAAATTTAACTGTTATTGGATTTCCGCTTCCCTTGCCTTGCCCATTCGCCTACTACCTTCTATGCACTTAACAAATTATAACAGCAGGTCATTAACTTCACATTTTATTCATATAGAAATTCACAACACTGAAAAGTTTCAAAAACAGACTGGTTTTCACATGAAAGATACAATTTGTCCAACTTTACCAAAACATACATGTATGTCAACAAAGTCGTGACACTGTCCCAGTCTACATACCACTATCATACACAGGAATATCACAATTCATCAAAAATGCCACATCATGCTGAAACTCGTTCTGCGCAACGAGTTACACTAATTTCCACTATATTGAAGACTTCAGGACACTGAAGTGAAACAGAAGAGAAGTGCACTTCATTTTCCAGCTCATCAATCCACAGTCTTCTGCTCATTGAACAGCTTTGAAATTTGATTCATTGCACTCACCAACACCAAAACGCATCGTTGACGGTTCCTGAAAATCCTTTGGGTTAGCGTAGACGACCTGTTGAAGAAAAAAGGAATAATATTAATTGTTTACTTTCAACAGTAGAATTAGGGACTGACTGTCACAGTCAGATCCACAAATCACAATCGACATTGACTATGATATTCACGAGCAGAAGCAAGTAAACACGTCTAGCTAGATTACGTATTTTCTGCGAAATAAAATTGGGTCATTGTTGACTGTGTCTTACATAGAAAATGAAAATGATCACGTTCCTCATCCATTGGCGCATTCATGGGTTGTAAATAGTTTTGTCTAAGATTCCTGCTCCTTATCAGGCTACTGTGGCGCGGTTATTCCGACGCAAAAATTCGTCTGAATAGTAATTTTATTGCTGATCCGTTATTCACAAGAATTTATGCGTGTGAATAACGATTTCCTTGGTTTCTCACCATCGGTATGCTGATATTTGATCAAGAATTTATACATTCTCATACGATGATGAAAATCATCCCAGCAGCCATTTATAATACATCCAGATACTTAAACAAATCAATCAAACTACCCTGGATGAATTATAGAGCAAGGTTTCGATGTCTCCTTAGTCAATGAATACATGCAATCATGGAAACACGAAATAAATAAATATTATAATCAATTTATGATTCAATCCAATTAATCTTTTATATTTCAGAGATGAAGCAAAAAATGTTGTGCACGAATCTCCAACAGCGTCAATCGTCATCATGCAGTGATCGAGCTAGATAATATAAGGAATAGCCTTCTAGACGTTTTACCTTTCGTTTTCAGCACGATGTAAATATATGGCACATTGTACATGCGTTGGCATTCTGAGTTCATTGTGGAGTTGCACTTTAACGAGGAGGTCATGAACATGAAGGACATATTGCAGACCAAAATACATTTGACTTGGAGTGGAACAAGATGAAGACAGCTTGGATACACAGTGCTGAAAAAGAGTGTGGTCGCAGCAAAGGCTGGGCAGGCATAAGAGAGACCTGACGGTGGAATTCGGAAGTAGAAAGCGCTGACAAAGAAAAGAAGTTGCGCTTCAAGCAATGGCAGGAAAGCAAGTGTGAGGCAACTAAAGCTCTCTATAAAAATGTGAAGAGATAAAATATCGCTATCAAATGAGACCGATGAACTGCACTAAAATTATTATTGATGAAGTTAAAGATAGTTGATGCAAAAAACGTCAAATTGACATAGGGCCTATGCATCAAGCACTCAAATATGATATACGCATATCAAACATGCTCACTTATGTCCAATCTTTAATTGCGCATGAAAGTTTATAGCAACGATCACAATTTACATAAAGCATCTGCACTTACATGTAATTATGCCATGCTTCTCGAATTTATTTTGTAATATATAAGTATTAAGGTCATTATCATTGTATATCATGTCATTTGCCTGAAATTGAAGGCGTTTTACAATTAACTACTTACCTACTAATGCTGTCATTCATCATTTTTGTGGCTGTAACAATTTGCAATGCCTATCACGAGCGACGTAGTTCGTTCAGGGGAAGTGAAATTAATTTGAACATGTCCCGCACAAACTATATTACAGATCAGGCCACATCGAAAAAATGGGCCTACATACATTTAAATTATATAAGCGAAAAATGGACCTTAACATACAAAAGAATTACAATTTTGAACATGCATGTAGTCAGTCTTTTGATATCAAAATTGCCATACTTTTGCGAGAGGATTTTTTTCAAATGATTGTCGTAAATTGCTAGCAGGCTAGACGACCAATGATGTGACTTTGTATCGAAGTTGGCCTTTAGCATCATACTTTTGAAAAAAGTTTCCTGAAAAACATGCAAACATATTAATAAGACTCAGTCAGATTTTTATGTATAGCATCTGAATGAAATCAGATTGCTCTACTCGTACTGAAGTAATTAAACTCTAAGTGATAAGTTGCACATAAAATTCAACTTTCCAAAATTTGCGGAAGTGCTTTCGAATTGTTCCTCACCTTCATTTTTCGCCACTACCACACCGCGCAACCGCGAAAAAATTTTAAATACTGATAGCACGAATCGTCAAACTCAATCACATGCGCATAGAATTCCAGTGATACAGCAAATAAGAGCTTCATCTGCAATATTTCAATTTTAAACTACTAAATATTAGAAAATCATTTCCTTAATAGTTACTTATTTCCTGAAAAATTATCAGTGAATTTACATCATAGCCTCATGGCGCCTCTTTCAGAGCTGTGTCGGCTAGTGATAATCCAAGCGACAGCAACAAGCGACTTGCATTGAATCCTTACTTGTCTTTCGCCATTGAACAATGACTAATTGCATTTCCAGTCGCCCGGTGATAGACTTAGTATAGGCTAACGGATTATTCACTTCGACCACAATTGAGCTACAACCTTGCTGTTTGACTAGAAAGGCATAAGAACCCAAAAAGAACCCGAGTCATTGAGTGGGTCACCGTATGGTGCCTTTGAACCAGTTTCATCACTGATATACACACCATCATGCTATAACTTTTTACTTTGACACCGATTTCCCTAGACATTCCAAATGTAAAGAATGATTTTAGTAGTGTTAAATATAATCGCAACTCCATCGCTGAAATTCATCCCAGGAGATATTATTTCATAAGAAAACCGAAGCCTCTTGTATTGACGAACTAGGCTTCGAGGATTGCTGCAATCATCATGCCTGATTGTTCGAATCTGTCTTAGTAGCCATGTATCTGAGGGTTGTTTCGAGGCACAAGTCGAATTTCTCTGGTCGATCCGGCTTGCGAAGTTGTCGTGGAGATGTTCTTAGAATCTAATGATCTAGTTGTCATGGTGGTAGACATCGATCACAATATCTGATGCATGCAAAAAGAGTCTGACATGTGTATTGGATTTCATAAAATTTGATGGGATCATGACAACTTGAACATTCTAAAGGTATTCATGACTTAGATAAGTGCAATCGATAGTTGCATTGGCATCCACTGCCAACTCATCTATATGTAGTTCTATATCATTCATGTGCAATCAGAAGTCCGAGATCAATGTGTCTGGCTGAAGATTAGGCGGGCTGAGCCTTCCTAGTCCCCTGTTCACACGCGTGCCTGTAGGATGCAAAGCAGGACCAAGAAAGGTGAAGCAAGACAAATAAACAAATCAAGACACACATTTATTTTATTGAGGGATTTGGAGTCAGAAATTTCTGAGCAGCTAGACACGACAACAAAAATGAAAGATCGCTGCATCAGATAGCCGGTGTAATAGATGCGACCAAATATTTGCCGACTCAACCTATCCAGTAGCCATAGCCATTCCACCAACATCTGCTTATTAATTGCTCATTATTCATCTGCTGTATATACACAGTGCCTTACACATAGTACTCCCTTCTATTCTTTAGTAATCTATATAGGGTTGTTCCTAACTAAGACAAGCAATCATAAGCTCCGTCCATCAGTCTGCAAGCCGATTCCACTGATATAACTTCCTGCAATAAGACTGAACATTCATTGTAATGAAATAAAAGCTACTTACTTTCCCTGCTGCCTTGAAACATGGCGTATGCGTAGATATAGGCTGATACCTTCGTTAATAGCGACAGACCACAAAATTCCACGTCCAGCTGGTACATTTAGAAATGCGTGAAATAAAATCTAACATAAATTTAGAAAGAATTTGTGACAGAAACATTCTTACACAAAATACATCAATCTGTAGTTTCCGACATTCTCTCAGCATTTTCTGTAAAAGTGTTGATATTTCCTCATAGAGTAAACAATTCTCTATCCAATGATACCAAGTTCGTTCTATGTTTTTGCAGGATAATGATCAAGTGAATGAAATATGTCCAATTTTGAATTACTGCTATTTAAATACAACTACTACACTTTCTTGTAAAACCATTGACATTTCTGGTGGATTCAAAATTTCTAGCATTCGGTGGGTTGATTCGAGTGGCACACGCGATTTTCACAAGTGGTACGGATGGGCTGTGGGCGTGGCTGCGGAGGAAAATCCGCATTTGTGCGGATTCTACGCAGAGTTGGGGCTGTCTGAGGGGTGGCACAAGCTGGCACACTCCCAATAAGTGTATTGGGTGGGTTGATTCGAGTGGCACACGCGATTTTCACAAGTGGTACGGCTAACTTCACATCTGTACCACGTTGAGGCAATTTTGTCGATTTTCTCAGTAACTATTGTGAATTTTGGCAAAGTAGTGGGTGGCACATGCTTTAGACGTGTTATTTTAGACGTCCATGTGGTTGAAAATTCATAAAGATGCGATTCAAGAATTTTTCTGTAAATTGGTACGGCTAACTTCACATCCGTACCACCAAGAAGTTTTGATGGACGATTTCTCGCAAACTGCTGCATTAATTTGAAAAATTACTGGTGGCACAAGCTGGCACACTCTAAAATTATGTGTAAATGCTGTTTTCGAGAGTGGCACACGTGATTTTCGATGTGGTACGGATATTGGTGCGGCTAACTTCACACACGTGGTCCTTTTCGTGTCATCAAGAGACATGAAAAGTATTTCACAATAAATGTCAATGGCAAGGAGGATAAAATTTCACTTGAACGCTTGAAACCTGCATATTTTCCTACAGTGCTCGTTTCTATATCGCTCCTTCTTCAGTCACTTGAGGGGGGATTACTGTAGGGTTAGATCTCTGGGTGTAGAAATCCAATGACATCTACACTGTGTTATTTACATGTATTACATGCTATGTTACATTTTGAATTTTGTACACATGCCAATGCTTCACACTCAATACAGGGTTACAACTAACAAGACGTAATTCTACAATGCAATCGCTTGAGAAAGACATGAAAAATGTGTTGATTACTGTATGCAGTCAATTTCTTTGATGGATTCAAATGTCCTGGGAAGACATATAATCCTCCTACGGCCAAATGTGATATCAGTAGTATTTCAATCTAAAACCGATCATAAAGAATGACGTCAATTACATTTTCTGATGATGAAGTTGGTATTCATAGCCTACGCACGAGCTCGTTTTCATAGTGATAAAGTTTTTCCGATTAACGAAAATCTAATTGTCAGCTGTGTTAATTGCAACTGTCGCGTCAAGACAGCTGTCACCTCTATTACTATCAGACAACATATTAGAGGCACTTTATTATTTTAACACAAAATATCACAATTTCATATGAAGAAACCTCTTTAAAGTAACACCGCATTTAAGAATTCGAAGATCATCCCATGCTTGAACTTGCTGTCTATTTTTGTGTACAACAATTAACAGACGGCTTGTCATACGTGCTGTATAGGGTTAAGCAGGTCAGACGATCGTAAATTAAAGGTTTTCACACCGACGAACTTGAAACTTTAATACATGTATTTCCCATTGATAAGTGCACTTTCAGTAAAGGCAAATCAATCCATCCTCCTTAAGTAATTGTCTTAAAACGTTCGGCCGAAAATGAGATCTACTTGGTTGAATTAATCTTAATGCGGTGGAAACTGCGAATTTTGTTATAGTTCTATGATAGACATGTAAAGGATCATCTTGGGCTCTATCGGTTGTAATTGATGTCTTTTAAGAGAGAGGACAGCGACAACTAATGAAAATGGAAGAGAAATGTTCTCTCCATCATTCGTGACCTCTTTCCTTCTATATATTGCATTTATCGCTATTGACAACCTGCTTATATTATCTTTCTCCAACAGTTATTTCTTTCTAAGGCTAGGTTGTTGATATTTTTGTACTTTTTGTTATTTCTGACGCTTCTCGCGATTGCGGCGATATATTTCCTGACCATATTTCTGACTACCATTTGCACTCTTTAACACCGAATCTACAATGATAACTTTTCCTGTCATTTGTACTTTGCGACTCATATACGTGAATATTCTTGAAAAGAAGAGTTTGTGAGGAAATATGAAAGCAAAATTGAGAGAAATTGAAGCTATAAAAATTTAAAAGCATAACGTAACTATCTTGACAAGGTTATCTTAATTCAAATAAAGATAAGCATTTGAAAGCATCTTAATTATTATTCGGGTAAAAAGCAGGTTTTTTGATTTATATTCATTCATTTTTTCATGATTTTAAAATATATTTTGATCACTAAGAGTAGGTGCATTTTTTCAATAACAATCAGCCAATCAGCACCATCATTAATTATAAGTAGTCATTAGCGCAAGAGATGATTAATTAAACCGATATCAGTTTTCTAATGTCAATTGAATAGTGTTGTCAGAGGGACAAAGCGACAATTTTGGCACAATGTCTCAGTTAAAAAAAATATTATAAAATCAGATTTCTAAACATGGCTTCCAAACATCACGCGTTTGAAAAGAGTTTTGATGTTTTAGACACATGGTTGTAAAAAATTGCTTTGAACGTTTTAAACCGTGCTTTCTAAGAGAAAACAATGTTTTCTAACAGTGGCTTTAAGCATACTTCCAAGAAACTTGTTATACAATGGACTAAGCCAGCTGCTGTAAGATAAAGTTGTAATTGATGTTGTATTGCAAATCTTCACTGTTAAGACAGCCTCATCATGTAAATAGCGGCGATATCAAGCAATAGATGAATATCGGTAGGAGAAAATCTAAAAATACTTAGAGAAAAGGCAACAATTTTTGTTGATTTTGTTACTATTAATTCTATATATTTTGCTGGCCAACGGACAATATGATCACAGACATAAATAATGAAGGTTCAATTTTTAAAGTTATCTGAAATAATTAGATAAGACAGTGACATAGTTTTGAACATGAGGCTTCCAGATTGCTTTGAAAAATCTTTTTTATCTGTGATCATGATGTCCAGCGAAATATTGGATTAATAGCGACAAAGCTAACATGAAAATTTGTGACCTTTTTCTAAGTATTTTCAATCAAACATTTACGGGCTATTTTCGAAAACAGGAGTTTTTTTCTGTTAGGAAAGCATTCACGGTCAGTAATTGCTTATGAAATGTCTATAGTTTGATAGCAAGCATTGAGGCGAGGTAGACATGCTTTGAACGAAATTCAGTACTGTGCATGATTTGCCATTTCTAGCTGACGTCGCCATCAGTCTTTATGTTCTTTCTTTCTGATTACATAACAAGCGCCAGAATTTGACAAACTTGTTCAAGCGAACATGGCGCATAACTACATTGGGACAAAAATAGCATTAAGTCTACAGTTAAAATATCAAATGTCTTTACTTGACCTGTCATCTCCTTTTTTAGATCTGATGTATTTTGGACTTCAGTCATAATATTTCAAGCATCTCTTCTCATGCATCAACGTTTGAGTTTCAGTTGTACAAGCAATAGTAAGAAATAAGCACTATATGCCGCCTCCGCTTTAGTCAAGTCATAGATCAATTGCGATGCTAAAGTAATACATTTTCAGATTAACAACTTTTTTACACTCAAATGTCATGCTTCAATTCATCGTTTTGATCTGTATATTGACATGTCACTTTCTATTGAACATGTGTACTAACCACCACAAGAGACGATAAGTTGGACATCTGAGAAAGTGAGCATTGGGCGTCATCGGCCGTAGAGGGTTGTAAATAGGGTTTAAAGTTTTTAAAATGCTTTAAAACAAAAAGCATCATACCCTTTGTTTATCTTGCTTTACTTGATTTTTATCACTGCACTTTGTTTATATAGTTTCTTTTCCATTTGATTGCTCCTTCTTATCTCTAACTTTAAAATTGAGATTTCTCAATTTATGTATAGCTGCTGCTAAAAGTTAAGCATTGATTTTGTCGCCAAAAAAGTCGAAGTATATGTACATCCTAGCCTTCCCGACGCCGTCGCAGCAAAAGCTGAGTTGTGGTCAAGAGAACACAATGGATTAGAGAAAATTTGAGAAATTGAAGGGGATTTTGGAATTGTGTATTTCCTTTATCAAAACATTTGACACTTCACACCACTCTCCATATCCAACGTTCACCAAAGGCAGCACTCATGACGGAACTCCGTGTTCAGTGCGGAAAATTCTCTTGCATGGATTGGTCACGCCTGACTTTCATGCCGGAGTTTGTGACTTGTGAGGAAAGGTTTCCATTAAACAGTCTGCTCAGCTGTTTTGAAGTCTAGTATAAGGCACCAGTAATGTTGATAGCATGTTGAGGAACAAGCAACTTAACAATGTGAGTAGATGCTTTTACACAACCAGAGGCTCATATCAAATTACATCGTGTTGATTATTGCCCGTCGGAGAACAGTCAGAACTCAAAAAAATGACTGTAGGCCGATGCTTTTGAGAAGTTGCTTATTCTATGTACTCTTTGCAAGCATACACAACAGGGTCATTGAATTTCTAGCAGACGCATTTCTACATTTTACAGTTTTATTTCTACATTTTAGTTATATGTGTCAATGCAAATTTCAATTATTCGATTAGACTCAAAAATTGTCGGTTCGCAGGTACCAAAACTTTTTGACAGAAAATAGCATCTATATTTTGCAGTCATGGCCCGCTCAAAGTCCAGGTCTCTTTATTATCGAGAATGACTGGCAGACTTCGAAGGAGAAGATTTTTCAAAGGAATCTAGTAACTCGTGAAGACCTGTAGAAAGTGGCTGTTGAGGAATGGAACAATTTCCCGCGAGAAAGAATTCGATCCCAAGGAAATTGAATGCCTGTGTGTCAGCAAAGGGAGGTCAGCAAGGCTATTCTAGATAACTTCTGTAAACATCATTAATATAGTTTACTTTGTAATGTTGGCTATTTTCTTCATTTACAACAGAAAATTTTGGACGACCTATTTTTGCGCATATAATATAATATTTTATGTGTGTATGTACATGTATATACAATATTTCATGTGTCATCGATAAGTGGTGCAAGAACATATGAGCGGTTGTGTAAATATGTAATTTTTCCTTATATGAAGCTTAATAGATACACGCCTCTCCACTTTATAACGAATAGACCTACATTACTCATTCATCAATTTTCCTGTTATCAGTTCTCAACAACTCTATCCATTTCAATCTATGATTCATCAGAGCAAATTTGGAAAATCGAATAACTTAGACACATTACTCAGGTTTCAATTGTCGAGAGAATTAAACAAAAAAAAAGGTTTCTATATTTGAGAAAACTTTGGTTCTATTTATAACCCGTCAACACATCATACATCATATGTTCTTTAGATTAAAATAGGCTGTGAGTGTCATTAAGAAATCCCTTAGATTAATGATAATGATTTGAACTAGAATTGAGAACATTGTATAATAGTCGAGTGGGAGAGAGTCAGCTTTTTAAAGATAATTATTTATTTTCAAATGTAAAACAAGTGACAACATTCTGTTCCTTACTCACTGAAGACTTTCATGAAATAGCCTTTAAAGTTCATTATGATCATATATAGAGTAAATGCACTAATTAGAGAGAAGGAATTCATTCCATCTCCAATGTGATAGCAGTTTCAATTATATCAAATGAACTCATTTTGGTATCTAGTGCACCACGTGTGAGATGTGCATCATTATTGTTTTTGAGAAGTAAAGAAATTAACTGTTATTATTGCGATTCAGAAGACAGAATAATGTTTTACACATCCTTCGAGTCACTTGCTTGGAGAGGCAATGTTTATTTAATTAATTTCGATAGAAGTGAATATTTTTTAAGATTCAGGTTTGTCAGTGAGGGTATTTTCTTGCATTTGTCATGTCAAAAATTACCTGATGCCGAAAGAATACGTCCAATCGTGTAGAAGTAGCATAGTCAATTTTGAGACAGATGGATCAATAGAGAAAAACCTTAATTGAATTTTGATTGAATCGCGAAATCATACCTGAGAATATTAGAGTAACCTACAAGCATACATATCCGAACAGCACAAAGTACTATGATTCTAAACATTTGTAACTCAATTTCAAAAAGATATTTTCATTGACATTAGAATCCATTCTGTTAGTACACAATTCAGACAGGTGTCTAGCAGATCAGTTTGGCATGTTTTAGAAAAGACTGAATTTGCTTGGTTAACGTATTCGAAAATTGAGCAAATAAGCAAAAAAAATGTGTTCAATTTTTCATATAAATACTTAAATCATAATGCTGGTCATGAAATTTTCTTGATAATCAACTTAATTTCCTTTTAATCAAGATTCATGTCATTGAATTTTCATTCTTTTGGATATCTAACATGTTTCATACTACACTGTACTTAAGTATCAAAATATCAGGCCTCGAATATGTAGCATGTTAACTACTCGTAAAGAATAATTTGCTAGCATTCATTTTTCTAAAAATTGATCAGATGTTTTTTTAGACTTCAGGAACATGATCTCAGCAAGAGCCTGAATCTGTTGTCATGAAAATTGTCATTTTATGCCAACATTTGTTTGATCACCCATTCTACCTGCTACATGCAGCCTATATGCCGACTCTATGATTAAAAAAAAGGGCACTACTGCAGTTTAGTGCACCCTAAAATACATGTGAGAAAACAACTATGCATATGTCTGAAAATTTAATCAACAGAATGAATGCCGTTCGTTCTTCCCTATAGTTATAAATGAGTGTCTTTGTCTTCGTGTGTCTTCGTCTTCGTCTTCGCACATTACACCGAGCACGCGCTTCGGTGTAATGTGCGTAGTCATCGTTTGCGGGAGAATGCGCCGTTGTTTTAGGGTGCACTAAACTGCAGTAGGCGCGTTTCCGTCTCTTTCATAGAGGGTGCACTAAACTGCAGTAGTGCCAAAAAAAAGTGGCGGACTACTTACTAGCTGAGAATTATTATGTACTGTGACACTGTTAGCACAGCTGTCACTCGACATACTAAATGATTATGATGCATTGGATTACATATATGAATATAGGGTGAGTGCTACTAAAAGCCATATTTAATCCTATACAGATCTGGTAAACCTTCCTTACATGTAAGTGCGATTCCTGGTCTTTGTTGAATTCTAAAAGTGTTACAATATTGCATGAAGGTCACTGTCCAAGTCTAGAGTTGGAACATACCTTTTTACTCTTCAAAAATACTTGACACATGCTCTTTTTCACAAAAAGCAGTACATATTAATTATCACGGGCGCATTAGCTTCAGCAAGATTTCGACAGTGTGCAAAAAGTGCTTGTAGTCTCTATGAATACCTGTTTGAACTTTCATTTAATATGCTTTAAATATATATAATTTACTTTAATAAATACTTTAAATAGGGATTTGTGTCGATGTTGAGAGAGGTGAACTAGAATTGCTAGTGATACCTGATATTGGATGAAATGGCAGCTATTCAGGTATGTTCCCATTTTTAAACTGATGATGCAACTAATTATTTAATTATTCTACTTACATTGTGTATGCAAAGAAGTGGCACCTATTAGTTATGCACATGCACTAGCCCAGACGATTTGTCTGCGGTGTACTCCGTATCAAAGCAGTATTTAATGAACACTTAATATGCTAATACGTACTTGCATGCAGAAAGCAGCTTTCAATATGAATTCGAACTTACCGTTGCAGGGCATTTTTCTACATAACTAAATGTACAACAACAAAACTGACCGATTTCGAGAGAAGTAAAACATTTAAAAACTATGACTCGGGAAATAAACGTTAGTCATGATCACACGTGATTCATACCTCCGTGGAGAAATGTTCATGAACGAAATTATTTGAATCAAAAATTGGCTGTTTAGCAAAAGAAAGTGCTATTCAAGTAATCTGTCTGCATTCATTTATGACATTTTTGAATCTTTGTGCCAATTGAAAAGGAACTGCAGCGATCGGAGCTCATTATATCAGATGCTCTTTGAAAATGGTCTGATATGAGAGACACTACATTTATTGGTGTACAAAAGGAATATGAAGAAACGTAAAAGAAAGGAAACAAAAAGCAACCAATCTATACCAGGGTTGGATAACTTTTGCCAATATAGTGGTATACCAGTGGTAAAAATCGGCAAAAACCGACTTGGCAAAAACTATAAAAATAGGAAAAACAGGTCAAAACTGGCAAAAGCTACTAAATGTGTTTGTATGAAAATTGAAATGGAATTCAGCGGATAACGAGTATAACTACACTTCCACATATATTTACGCTGCACCATAGAGTAAGTTTATTAAGTAGAGTGGTAACTCCGAATTTATTAAATCCCCAATGTGTATACACTTCCGATTCTATTAAATGAACTCCCGGTGAATACAGTTGGGTGTTTCCACCAAATGTGAGATAAGCAAATTTTTTGAAGTTTTGAAGAAATTACCATGGCATTGACTGATCATGATAGTAATACAGAAGGAATGATTGTATACAGTAAAACCTGCTTACAATGGACCCTCTACATAATGGACACTCGTTCTCAGTGGACAGTTTGTCCTGCATAAATGCTGTTTGCCATTGAAATGCCCCTTTTCATAATGGACACCTGCTTAACGTGGACAATGGACAGCATTTTCTCACAAATTACCTGCGTGATGTGGACATCATAATTGGCACACCTTGTTGCATTTCCATCTAATTTCCTTTCAAGTGGACACTATTGTCCATTTGTGTAAACACTCCAGTTTTATAACGTGGAAAGCAGACACTGCAACGATTCAGTAACAAAGAAAGATGATTAAGTGAATATGCTAGGATGATTGACAACAAGCGTTCATCATCGCCCGGCCAAAGTAAACACAACCAACACCATCACTTTCAAGCATCTTCAAGAGAGCGGAAATGAAGATCGAGATGGACATCTTTTCTGACGAAGCGACAACACAACATTCGTTGCTTAAGTCAACAAGCTTGACTGGTCAACACGCTGGAACTCACTCCTTTGTTAGACTGGCTGGAGAATTAAACCAATTTCATCACTTTCTAATTTGGTTACAGTCGTCATGACGTCCGCAAGCGATCAATGCTACCTATTTCAGAAAAAGTCAAATGCATTCGTTTGAGTGAGAAAGGCCTGTCCATCAGAAAAATTGCCGAAGAGTTGAAAGTAGGCAAGAGTCAGATAGGCAACATCCTCGGAAAGAAAAAGGAAATTTTAGAGAGTTTCTCTTCCGGTGAAATGAGTTCAAGCGCGCAAAATTGTCGGAAAACGTCAAGCATATCCTGAAATCAACGAATGACGTGGATTGGTATCGATCAGCGAGATCCAAGAATATTCCTCTCATTATCAGAATATTAGTTATTTGATATTTTTTGAAATAATAACAAAATGATATGATAATATTATCACGATAAATGGAATCATTATGGACAATTTAAGGAGATAACATATTTTGGACAATGGGGCCGCGCCTACAAGTACATTAACAACATTATAATAATCGAATACGCTGATTCCATGCAAAGCTTATACCGAGATAAACATTTTAGCTACCACTTACTGATACCTTTACATAATGGACACCTGTTCTCAATGGACACTTTGATCCACCGAAAATGGTGTTCATTACAGACAGGTTTTACTGTATAGGTAGATCCTGCGTGTCATGACAGCCTTGGAGAGGCAATGTCTGTTAAATCAGCGATTTGATTAGTTGCTACTTTCATGCTCAGCCTCAAGAGTATATTTTCTTTAGCGTGATCATATCACAAGGAGCCTGCCACTGGTAGAGCGAAATAACCTAATCAAAAACAATGATTTCAATTGACTTGAAAAGATGTAAATGGTTCCACATTACTAATCAGATTCAAGAAATGAAACATAAAATAGTGAATCATAAAATTATGACGATGAAAATTGAATTAATAACATGACGAGTCAGCCACGACAGCACAATAAGATCGCGACTTTTTCCTGAAGACTTTCATTATAATGCTGTTCATTACATTTCATTGATCATCAGCATAATTTACGCTTAGTTACGATGCTTGCTAGCAAATATTCATGCCTTTCGATATCCAACTTGTTTCATACTACTTATAAAGGGGCGTCATGTCCATAGAGTAAGTATAATTATTGACCTGGGACATTCCCATAACGACGTCTAGATGTTTCATAATTTTAATAAACTTATATTTAATAAGACTTAAGGTTTGCCCTTAAGAGGACAAGTGGTGCGTTCCCACCGATAGAGTGGTAGGTAACTCCGCATTTTTTAAATCCCCAATGTGTGTACACTTTCGATTTTATTACATGAACTCGTGGGAGATACAGGTGGTATTGTCACCAAATGTAAGATATGCAAATTTTTGCAGTTTTGAGGAAATTACAACGGAATTGAGTGATCATGATAAAAAATGGAGAAGGAAATGATATTAGTTTACAGATCGTCCGTGTCATGACAGCCTTGGAGAGACAATGTTTGTTGAATTAACAACTCGATGACCTGCTATTGCTTTCATGCTGAACCTCAAGAGAATCTTCCTAAGTGCGTGATCATATCACAAGCAACCTGCTGGTAGAGCAAAATAACAGAATCAATGACAATGATTTCAATTAACTTCGAAGGATGTAAATTGGTCCACATCATCATTCCGATTCAAGAAATGAAACATGAATTTAGTGAATCACAAAATCATGCCGGTGAAAATTGAATTAAAGAATTGAAATTTCAGCCAAGAAAGCACGAATAAGATCTCGACTTTTTCATGAAGACTTTCATTATAATGCCGTTCACTAGATTTCCTTGATAATCAGCTTAATTTCCGCTTAGTTGGGATGCTTATTAGCAAGCATTCATGCCTTTTGATATCCAACTTGTTTCATACTACTTATATAGGGGAGTCATCTCGGCAGTATATAAATTGGCAAATTTTTGACTTTTTTAAAACTGCTCATATAATTTTTTGGACCACGGGAGCTTGATCTCCGCAAAAAACTTGATCTTTTGATACAAAAATTTCACTGTATGCAGATGCTTTTTTGAATCGACACTCTACCTATATAGCCTTACTATATGGTCATGTCGGTAGTATATAAAGTGGCAAAAATTTAGTTTTTCAAAACTGATCAAATAATGTTTTGGACCACAGGAACGTAATCTCCGCAAAAAACTTAATCTTTTCAGAAAAAATTTTCGCTGTATACAGATACTTTTTGAGTGGACACTCTACCTACATATACTTACTCTATGAACTGCACCATATTATTAATTCATATTTTCTCTGGCTGATCATCGACTTAGGACATTAGGATAAACGAGCGCAATAAATTAGGACATGCATTAAAATTAAATCCTAATTCATTAATTGTGGATGGACTTGGGGTATCCATTTGAATTAATTGCATGCATGAATTTCTGACTCAAGTCTTCTCATATTTCAGCTCTATAGTTTGTTAAATGCAATGTTTGGCACTATTTTGTGAATACTACCTCTCTTCTGTTCATTTAACATATTATATGCTGATACGGCAGGTGTACAGGTAAAACGTGCACAATCTTTAGATTTAGGCTATCAGGTGTAAATCTGCAACCTATGGATTTTTCTTGTATTTCAGCTACATGAACACGCTTTGAAATTCTTATTTACTTGATTCACTCATTATGAAACACAAAATACATGATGAGACATACACAGTCATCACATTCGCTTACATCATCAATTGTTTATCTAAGTTTTACGCAAGTTCGATGTGATTAATGTGCATCTTGTAAGTATGTGTTTCATTTACTCAAGCATGTTCTTTGCCTGTATTCAGGCACTGACACTGTGCGATCCATTTAAGTGCGCAGTGCGCATAGACAATAATACATTTACGCAATTGTACGCCTACAGTTACACGACTGCAATTACATTTTCCTAATAGGAGTGCTGCTTGTAATAATCAATATTTTAAATCATTGTTTTGTCTTTTCTTATGTGTGGCAAAATGTACTGACATTGTCTATATCGTTATATAATTTGTCATTAATAACCTATCTCTTTCCACCATAACTAATTCAAAACTGACTAACTTAATTCTTGCAACATATCCATTTTAGAATTACTAGGTGTACCCATTCTTCTGACGACAACTGATAAGACTATCATAAAATGATTAGTTTCATCAAGAAAAACATGATTAAATATGTCTTTTGCATCAGTCACATAAAGCTGGTGGGATATTATGCATCTACAGTCATCTAGAGATATTATGCATCTAGAGATGCAAACCAGTTTCATGTGAATATATCGGCTAGCAATGAATATTATTGACAATACAAGCTTCCCAGGTATCCTAATATTTCTATTAATTCCCAATTTTTCGATTTTTGCCACTTTTTGTCGGTTTTTACCAGCTATTCCGATCTGCCCTGGTAAAAACAAACTTTTCCCACATAATTACCAAACCTAATGTAAACAGGGATAATTTCACAAGCTGAAACATTTCTAAGCGAACGTTTGAATAACGTCAGCGACCCAATACTGAAATCACGGAAGCGAATGCATGCAATAGAACACAGAATGAATCGAAAAGAATTCATTCATTACACCTTGCCACTTTATGAAGCAACATAATGAGTAGATCAAGCGTCTACCTTTGCTAAAATTGCTTGGGGGAAACCATGAACCATCATCGCCATGTTTGATGGTGGAACCTACAACTATTTGCGTAATCGTCAACAAAGAGTACTGGAATATGAAAGAAAGTATTGCTACAGCTTTTTTACTGCAACCTCACATAGATGCGAAAAGCGTTGCATCCCATTGCAATCAGATGCGTTCGAATCATCGTCTCAGAATGGGAAGCGACGGGATAGTCAACCGTCTGATAATTGCCATGAGCGGCGTTGGCACGGCCTTTTTTGATTCCATCATCTACGATGGCGAAGTTCGATGACTATGAAAGTCGCTTGTAGAATGCCATCATTTGTAAACTCTACAAAAGCATAGAGTTTATGAAAAAGTTTTTGATTTACAGTACAGGGTGTTCGCGATCTTCTTGGGGATTTTTGTCACTGTCATTATGGTGCATAGCATCGAGTATCAAACTTAGTTATACAAACCATGGGCTGATTAACGATATTAGCTATACACACTTGACAAACAAGATGCGCTTTTATCGGATAAACTGACATTTTATAATATCGATTATGCGTAAATCAATCATATGCATTTGAGCGCATGTATTGATTTGCTGAACGTTTGCCAAGCATTACTAACTCTCCATGGTCTGTACTTATGATAGAGCTTCGTGACTTAACAAAAGAGGGATTGCTTGATTGTGATTGTAAGAAAGCCAGGTGCTTATTTAGTGTGAAGTTCGACAAAGAGTCTTCCGGCGAGAGGGTGGCTTCAGCGGAAAGAAGATTTATGGAAGCCTTTTCTGTTGTCTCGAATTAACGAGTAGGTTTATACGTGGGAGACTTCTCGAATGACAAGAAGGCAGAGGTTTATTAGTAGCATTCGATGATCGAAGCAATTCGTAGAGGAAGCTTCCATAAGCAAGTTGGTGACTTGCTCTATCTCCGCAAACAAAATATCATACTACATGGAAGAGGGCATCCAATCCTTGTGCTATTGAAGCAGAGTATGTTGCAAGAATTGAAGCCCCAAAAATGCACCTAATCGACTTCAATTTTTCTTTTGATAATTGATGATTGACTTACTGAGGATCCATAATTCGACTTTAAATACCCGTTTCAGTTATGATAAGCAATCAGTCCGTCTTAAATGGGCAATGTCCACCGACACCACTGTTTCTTGTAAGCGTGCACAAATCCTCATCTAGATTGAAGGAGAACGCCTATGTCAGTCACTTCGTAATAGTTTTTACGGGTCAATTTGGTATTTTCGCATGGAACTTTTTCCAAACTAGATGGGAAAGCAACAGACAATGCCAGATTCAACGAGGATATCTAGTTGAACTCCTATCCACTTATGGACATCGCGGACCAAAATCTACTCTGCTGCAGCGCGGGGGATGGAGGAACCGCTGTTGATGTACGAAGAGCTCTCCGTTCAAAATTGAATAATCTTGCCTGGTCTCTATGAAGTGAAAAATGGTCAATGTTGCAATTATTGTGCGATGGCGGCCTAGGGTGCAAAATTACTTCAATAAAAACACTTTTCTAATATGGAAACCGCTTGACCATATGATATAAACATACTTGACTTATCAGATGCATCTGTGTACAGTCGCTGTGATCATTTGCATGCGCTGTGATGGAGGACATATGGAATATGCTTTCGTCAATTTTGAATTGAAATTAATCAGAGGAATACGACTTATGCCCCCTAAAACCTGAAAACCTAGTCTATTTTGATTTGTCAAAAGTACTAGCCAGCATGTGAAAATCCGCGTAGTAGACGTAACACGTGTATTGTCTTTCAATATTTTTTTATATCTTCCATGCGCATTTCCATTCAGATTTTCTTGCATCAGATTAGCTTGCAATTGCACGAATAATATTATATCAAATTTAAACTATTTTCAGATATCGGTTTTTCATATTAAATTTTGATGAAAAAGCTAAGCTATAGGAGGATGAAACAAAAGGATTTTCTAGCAACATATCACAAATGTTAGGATGTCGTGTTGTGGCTAGTACGTTCCGGACTGGTGGTGCAAATGAATCTCATTTAAAACGTAACACAAACGCTAAAATGAAGTGTGCAGATGCGCGAATTGAGTTCATAATACGCGTTAGCTATCATAAAATGGAATTTAACTATGTTGTTTTAATATGTAAACATGGCCCTTGCATTTTCATTCGTTGTTTATTGAAACACAGAAAAGACGCCAGAAAATTCATTATGTCCATGCACCATTCG
Organism: Prostheceraeus crozeri; assembly: GCA_907163375.1. Classification (NCBI taxonomy): domain Eukaryota; kingdom Metazoa; phylum Platyhelminthes; order Polycladida; family Euryleptidae; genus Prostheceraeus; species Prostheceraeus crozeri. The sequence goes on along the minus strand of CAJQUW010016831.1, from coordinate 3,656 downwards.
ATTCTATATACCGAATTTCAAATCTTTCGGCAACCGCTCTATTGTTATGTGTGCGTGATTTTTTAAGTATTTTGAATTCTGAAATACAGCACGTTGTGGAACTTTGTGGGCAGGAACATTGATCAGGCGTGCGGCCTATGAAATTCAAAGTGCTTTGTCTGCTTGCATTCACTTTCAAAACTGACATTGTCTAGTGAAAGATCTTTTCAGCTTACTTCTTCACTAAATTCAAGCTTGGTCGAAATCTCAGCAATTCCGAATATTTACCGCAATTTACTAGATAGCAGAATATAGCGAACACTGGACTCATTTAATCAACTGCTTTTGAGTGGTTGAAGCGTTTCAAGGAAGGTTGACTGATTTTCCTCGATGCAGTCGAGGAACTACACATATTTACTTGAACTTAAATTAGGAATTATTTTGAATATCATTCTTTAACCAAAACAATATACTCTAAATTAATTGTCAAATTATTACAGAGAGGTATATGCAGCAAAATATTTAAGAAATTATCTTTATAGAGGACAGCAATAACATAACATGCCCAGTTTGTGCCATCTGGCACTTATTTATAGACAAATGTAATGCGTTAATTAATGACATGGTAAAAATGACATGCATGTAGACAAGCAACGAAAGTAAGAGCTAGGAATTACAGACACACTACATCTTGTGCACATGGTTGACCTACATATTCATTTAGTTAACTTTTACAAACTTAAGCCTATTAAAGTGCTGTTTGAGACGCACCCTGGAGATGCGTTGGAACAAAGTGCCATCTAAGTGAAACCTCCAATGTGAGCGAAGGTCTCTGAGATCTTAGGCGTTATAGTCCCTAAAGTGCCCTCTCGATTGAGTGGTTACCAGAAAGTAGAAAGATTGGTTTAAAAAATCTCCTTGTGTTGTAATTATTCAAATATTGATGGCTAGGGTGCTGGACTCTAACTGTGTCATTTTATAACAGTCATTGTCACATCTAGAACAAAACCTGTACATTGTACAGGTTTTTCCGAGTTATATACCTCAGTTAAATTTTACTTGCACTATTTATATATAGCATGCTAAGCTTACAATAAGTCATGCCATTTCAGATACCATAGATAGCGGAGATCCATTTCAATCATACGTTCGTTTGAGCTTCAATGCATAGTCAAAAGTTCGCTTGAAGGCATTCAAGTCAGGTGTGTTTTAAGGCAAAACCCATTTTTAAAGAAGTGATTGATTTGAATTTGCTATTTCTATTCACTTGTCTATTCGCATTGGCATTTATCATCGAATTGACGTGAAATGTCGATAAACATATGACATCTAACATTGAAATCTCAGGTGGAACGTCCTTCTTGAAGGAGACTGTCAATCTTTGAAAATTGCAGTCTTATCTTGAAGCGCACTTAATGCAATAAAGTAAACATGGGTTTACTTCGGGCGCAAACCTGTAAATCCAACTGTGAGACAAAAGTGTATATGACACTGTACAATTGGAATAATTGAATAATTGATGCCATTGATTCTTCTGATTCTTTCATGCGAGAAACACTAGATGTTCCCTATCGATTTGTTTGATATTTAGCGACATCGAATAACTCTCCTCTATGATTTTCTTTCATTCACGCAGACATACCGTACACAACACACATTTTGGCTCGATGTCTTCATATATGTGTTGGTAGTTTGCGATTTCGTAGGCATTGGCAATCCCATATGCTGCTGCCATCGCCTAGAGAGGAGAATTCCGAATCAGCCTCTCACTGATGTAGCGACATGTAGAAGTGCTGGGCATAAGTAATTCACATTCAGGACTTACTTGTTTTTATTAGTGCTTCCATGCATCATTATTTGTTGTGAACAATAAAAACGTTTGTACATGAAGAGAGTCAACAAGTGTTAATAGAAACACGACGATTGTCCATTCAATTATTTTGTCATTAGGTGCTTTCAAGTAAGCATCTGAATTGAAACAATCCTAAGAATTAATGTGATATACAGTTTGCATTCTAAAAAAAGGCTCAGAACAACAGCTAGTCTATGTCATAGTGACAAAATGTAGCAGTTTAATGTGGGCTTGGTCGTATGATAATAAGGGAAATGAAGCAACCCAAACTGCTTCACTGAAATCCAAATCCTCCTCTTCTATGACCTTTCTGTTGGACTTAAGAACTTTTAAGGCAATATTGCTAGAATTTCTTGTACTTGAATGGCATCTCAAAATGTCTATCTTTTCCATGTCTCTATTCTATCCGCAGTTCGGCCAGTAACCTATTAATGTACGGTATCACGAAATCTGGTGATAAAACATGTAGATTTCAAGCGAAGAGCTATTAGTATTTTCCATGTGTAGTCATCTTAGGTATAGAGTATAGCTATTGGTTTCAATTGTTATGTCAGTGTAGTAAAGTATTCACTGGTTTTGTTCTATTGTTTGCTTCCATCAACCACTTTTTTCCATTTCTATCATCGGTTTCTGTTGACTTCCTAGCAGTTCAATTTTTAATTTCCTTGGACTTCTTATGCTAGAGATAGGAGATTCGTCCGTTTTCTATTTTCATTCAATGCAGTAATCTGCAGACGGTACAGCCCTTTTATTATCAGACGCGTTGAATGTGTTATGAGGGATTATTTAGAAATCAATGTTAGTAGTATCATTAAAAGTAAATAGTGATGTATTATTAATGTTAAAAGATGGACTGATTTGAATGTGGTTTTAATAAATGATTAAAAATCTCGAGTTGCTCAATCGTTCAGTTGAAAATTTTTTTATGGTGTACAGATCTGCGTGCTGGATAGACTGATAGATTTCATTTTTTAACAGTCTATTAGGCCAAAGCTGATCAGTCTTTACGTTCGTTTGCCAGAGGAAGCTCCATTGCAGTTGTTCTATATCGGTGAGTTAAGCAAGTAGAACGTTCGTGGATGACAGAAAACTAGAAGTAGTAGAGCTAAAAGATAAGAAATAGCAGAAATGAGAATTAGTAGAGAGTAAGATTAGAAGAGCCCAGGTGTACGTAGAATAGTAAGATAAGTTGTCCTGTTGACATATAGTTGATATTGGCCATGGGGGGTCCTCGGATGTGGGAAGAAGAAAAGAGAAGAATAGAAATTCTGCTTGAATCCAAATGGTTACAACAGCATGCCATTGTAAATTACGGATTGGAGGACGCGCATCAGTTCTCATCAGGACTACCTTCACAAATCAATTTGTTCCAAAAACTAGTATAGTTTTATTTTTCTCATTGCAGATGGACTGCTGGGATGATTTTTTGATCGGTGCATGAGAATCTTATTAAGGTAACGCAATCTTTTACAGAAATTTAAAATATAATACTGGCTTGTGAAGATATTGAAATAGTGATTCAATCTCATTCAATTCCATTCCCTTGTATCGTATCCATAGTGACTATATATGTTCTTTTGCATGAAGTAACTGACTTCACATAAATTCATTAGTGGGTTGATTGTTGAGTAGGAATAAGAAACAATGTAAAAAATTCCTGATAGTATTGGAACAAAATATTTTTCAAAATTTAATCGACATTTTGTGCACTTATCATATATGATTCTCGCATATATTTATAGGTGGTCAGAATTTTTTACTGAACTCATTGTCAGGTGCGACCATTTCTGGATTAATGATGATCTTGGTTGGATTGCAGTCATTG
>CAJQUW010016830.1:0-16635 GCA_907163375.1 Prostheceraeus crozeri | reverse complement strand
GTTAAGAATCACAAATTTGAGATTAAGATCATTTTTTACTTTGAAAATCATGACCGTTCAAGGACACCGAAAAAATCATAAAAGTTACGAATCTCAAAATTTGAGAATTAACAATTTCATTGCTTAAATCATGACCGTTCAAGGACACCAAAAATCATAAAAGTTGAGAATTTCAAATTCATGAATTTTATCCATCTTTCAGGTTTTTAAAATATATCATGTGACTAATAATATTTCTTTAAAAGTGGAAGAAACAAAAGTGGAAGAAGCCGCAAGAATATATCCTTCGTTATCATATGAACGTAGTTCTACTACCCCCTCCCTTCTGACTTCTAGGGGTACCTTCTGACTTCTAGGGGTCCCTGAAGAAATTTTTTTATATAAAATGAACAACTGAATATGAGGTGGTAAAGTAGAGGAACGCATTACGACACAGATTGCGACCTAAAGATAAGCGCAAAGGAATTTAGGATATAAAGAATTTTCATGTCTAATGAGAGCCGAAGACAAGTCCCTAAAATAAAAGCCTAACAGAAACCGCAGGAGCCCAGGAACAAAGGTGCCATCAATAAACTGGAAATTGCGTAACCATTCTTCACTCGTCAGACCAAAAAAAAAGGCGGACAGTGGTCAAGCTGCGGGAAAAACTGCAGCAGAACGAGTAGGTGGTGGCAGACGGGTGCCCCCGTCAAAATAGGAACAGAAGGCCTGATCGGAACATGACAAGACGTGTCTAATGCTAACACACCAGCACTACCTACTTGGGGACTATTTTGTGTAGTCGGTGGTACAAAGGACAAAAAGGAGTTCCATGTGCGTGATTGAAGGTGAGTATGGATCGATCCGAGTCTTTGGCTACGCCTAACAAGGGATTTCTTTCCCGTTACGTTAGGTCCAAGAATAATAATCAATGAGAATTTAAAAATCATTCGTGGTAATTCCAGGGGGATTACAAACGGCCGCGGAGTGCTCATCATTGATTTCGGGGTTTGCGGAAGTATTCGGATATCTTTGTGTTATTGGAGTAAGTCTTATGAGTTCGTTATAGTCCAAGAACCATCAAGCCTTGGCAAAGTATTCCGTAGATTGGATGTTTCGTACCGAGCGCCAAGTTTTAATTCGGCTTAAGTTTCGGGCAAATTCCGGAGTACTCTCTTTCTAATTATTATCTCGAATGAGGGTGCTGTCGGAGCAAAGCTGGGGCGGGCTAGAAGAATTCGTGGGGTTCGCAATACCAGATTGAACGTTATTTATTGTTCGCCTGCTACTTCTCCCTGGGAAGATCTGCAACCAGGTCGGAGTCCTTGCTGAGTAAACATTGTGTGAAATTATATTTTTCACAAACGTCCGAGTGATTGCGGGCGTAGCACTAATCGCGCCTTCCCTGCTTTTCATGGGTTGATACAGGTTCAAATAGTGGGCCTGAATCGTTTCGGGATATATGGCCGTGCCGTTATCAACAAACAAGTTCCTTGCTTTCGATTACTTTTCTTTAAAGATTTCCTTCAAACGCTTATGAGGATACGGAGAGACCCACATTTTAGGTTTTAAAGGCTTACGATGCGATCGTGTATTTAAATCTATAAGGGTCAAGGCGGAGTTGGAGGCCCTGGCAGTTCGGCAGATGAATATGAGCCATCCAAGCCCAACTCCAAATGATTCCATCTTTATTTAAAATACTGTTTTACTTTCAATAAATATTTAGGCCGTCTATATTCCTTGTGGTTTTCGGACGCGTGGTTCGAGCGTTGCGCTCAGAGTTATGAGGTCGAGCGTTGCTCTCAGACAGCGGTAGCTGTCGTTTCATTGTGAAACCCGGGCCGAATCGATATTTGTAGGCTTGTAAAGCTTTCTTAACAAACATTCTTTCAATTTTTTCTCTAAATGTAGGGGGTCTGAAAGACTATCTGAATTCTTGAATCATCTTCTTATCAGCTGCTTGTCGAGAACTTAGATCATGATTTCCGAATAAGCTAAATCATGCCTGTAAGCTGCGCATCTACTCCTATTGTATTGGTTCTTCACCTGGTTTCGGATTATTATTCCTCATCTAGTTCTTATATCTAATCGAGTTCCTGGACCGGTATTTGAATGTACCAGGAGAGGTGGGTTTTCTTTCGAATATTTGACTCCAAATAAATCCCAGGAAAGATTTTCTAATGGTTTTTGTGAGATCACCACCGAAGTGGTATGGAACTTTGGTGCTTGTGTCACCTCCAATATGCTGACAATTTGAGTTTTTTAATTTTTGTTTTAAATGTAGATAATCTCAATAAATCTAAATTAGAAATTTTTAATTTAATTAAATTTTCGGAATTTGAAGAATTCATTTTAAAAGAGTATAATAAATTATATGGATGGTTAAAAAAAATTTAAAAGATAAAATAAATGTGGTACCTAATGGTACTATTGTTCTGAAGCTTTACCGATCGGACCAAAGGTGTCGGTGGCTGTTATGCCGATAGGAACTTGTGCAGAGGATGTTGCCGTGCGGTCACAATAAGGGCCGGGAGGTTGATTACCGAATCATACTAGGACTTAGATGTGATGTCCAGAATCCATCTTTAGTTTCTTGTAATTTCATAGTGAAATCATGCAACATTGTGGAGATATATATGTTAATGGAACTCGTTTTCCTTCATCAACTAATTTTAAATTTGACTAATAAAACTTATCATACTACTTTTTTCCTTCACCCCCGAGCATAATTCTCTAACTCTCTATTATGAAACGTTTTTGGTTCTTCTAATGCTGCCGTCGTCTGATTTAGGCGTTTAGGGATACTGCTGTGGGACAATACCCATGCTGGGCCCACCCTGCAACACTGTCTGCTGCTGCTAGGCCACCTATTATGGATGTGGAATTAATGGGAAGAATCCCGCCATTCTTTTCTTCCGTTGTAATTGAATATTCTCTAAATCATTGGTTGTATGTAAATACTTTTTTTGGGTAATCGTAATAGTTTTAGTGTATTTTGTGTCAAACAATTATTGACGTAACTTGTTAATTGCAACAGTTTTATTATTAAGAGGATCTTTTCGCTTGCGACATTTTTAATAAAAAAATTTTAAGTTAACGAAAATTTTAAGGTTTATCAAATTAATTTATATGCGTTATTCTAGGGCTGGAAACAATTTTAAGTTACAAAATTTTTAATCTATTCTAGTTTTAGGAAAAATAGTGTGTTAAGAATGTTTGTTTTAATCTATTCAATGGAGTCTATCGAAAAAAAATAAATTATTTATGAGCGAAGCTGGCCCTCAGTTATTAACCGATCTCACCATCTTCCCATGGAAGAACTTCAATAGAATTGATTTTATCATCTTCTAGCTTATAAACCATAAGCCCATCAATGAAGTTGTGGAATCTTTCTTATCGGGCATAGAGTATAATTGTTACACTCACAACCATTTTTTAATAATTAATCCTTCTAGATTGGTGCAACTTAAATCGAAACAGAAAAGTGGATATAAAATGGTCTCCACATCTCCAGGAGGGCAAAATTGTGGGTCAATCGCCAAATTCCGTTATACAAAGATTTTCCGATAAAATCATATCTGTTCCATCAGAATGTGATTAGTTTGGGGTATCATCGAATCTTAATGGGATCAATTGGATAAAAACGGGTTTGCGATTTAATGAAACTCTGTAAACTTCGAATTGGATTAATAGTGGAAGAGATTAGTTGTTCTTAATCAAAACTTGGAGAATTATTTCTTTGAAAAGTTAGTTTAAATATCTTGGTGTATTCGCAGTTCTAGTAAAATGCCAGTTAAATCTTTGTTCGGAAAAAGTTACTGAACTAGCAGTACGCTTTAGAAAATTTTACTGGAATTGGTTTGTTAGTATTTAAATCTTTTTGCAATAGCTGTTTCAATCTCTAAACTAGGAGTAATATGCTTAATCCACCATTCAAGTCTATCAATTTTTAAATATGCTTTTTTTCCAGTCTTACCAAAAAAGATTAATTCATTATTTGCTGTACGATGAATTATTAATTTAAATTTTAATTGATATGATATTTTGTCATAATCTAAATATCCGAATAATGGAGACAATGACCAATTTACTGTCTGTTTACTTTTCTTGTTAAATTCACGTCTTTCTTTATATGCATCAGTATTTGTTTTATTTAAATGTTTTGCAATATTTTCTACATCTTTCGCAATTCCTGCTGCATCTGTTCCAGCGTGAGTTAAATCCTCAACAATTAGACCATCATTAGTATCAGAAACGGTCCGCAACCTTCGATTTCGAGTGATGCTTTTTATTATTTTCACCAATTGTTAGAAATCTAAGCATTGTATCAATTACACCTGGAGAATCACTTATTGTTTCTATATTTTGAGTTGCAACATCTAAACGCATTTGTGTAAATAATCTTGGAAAAAAATTATTCTCTAGTGCAATATTATCGGTTTCTGGTAATGGTGTTGTAAAATTAGCATCACTATATAAAGAATATTCACAATGTAAAAACGAATCAGGTAAATATATATAACTCTGCTGATTATCAACTTCAAAAATTAAATCACCTCCAGTATTTACTCTACTGGAAGATCCGGGATTCATAGCAATTCTTATATAGTCATTCTTTTTTTGATTATTACTGACGACGGAGGATCGTCTAATCTAAATTTATTTTCGATAAGCGAAGACATTTTTATAAAAAATAATTGACTTTTTGTTTTTCCTCACAGACAGAAAAAATTTTTACTAAAAAAATTACTAAAAAATTTTACTAAAATATAATTTTAGAATTTTGCTAGCCCATTACCTCTTATTTCTTCAATTGTTTTTTCATTATGTTTACTATCAGACGGAGCTCCGCTACTCAAGGTTTCACCCCCAACAGCAATGTTAGCAATTTTATTTTTTGTTTCCTCTGAAAGTTTTTTAAATTTTTTAGTTCTTCGGAATCATTCCTAAGTTTACGAATAGCTTCTAGTTGTTTTAATTCGTTTTGAGACTTGACAGCATTTGATATTGCACTAGCTGTACTACCTATAGCAGCTGCTCCTTTTGCGGCAGAGGTAATCAAATCTTTATTATTTTTAATTAAGTTAACGATACTTCCAATAGCAGAGAAGATCCCAGCTCCTTCCGTGTGAACGGCACCTGCGGTGCCTAGGAACTTTTCTGTTCCGACTGTTTCTCTATTATCATAATGATAAACAGGATTCATACGTGGTTCATGAGCAATTTTTTTGGGATTTGAAGCAAAATGTTTTTTAAGATTGTGTTTATAAATTATAGGCATTTTTTAGGATTAAATTTGACTTTTGAGAAAAATATTTACTTGGGTAGAAACCTAGGACCTTTGGTCCGATCGGCTAAAGCCTCGAGGAGCTTCGCTCCGATTGGTTAGTAACCTGAGGAGCTTCGCGCCGATCAAGATTTACGTTCTCTACTTGTGAATGGACAACAACTTAGAGATAACTTTATTAATTGACTGTTGCACTTTATATATTGCGTCAAGTAGCGTGTGATGTACTTTAATTTCTTTTCTATTAACTTGCATTTTCTGCTGATTAATCTTCAATGCCGTTTTAAGTGCATTTAACTTAATTTTAAGAACATCTAATTGTCTTTAAACAGAATCTAACTGTTCTTTATTTTCTTTAGAGTTTTCTTGTAAATTTTTCTTTAATTCATTTTCTAAATTATTTTTAAGAGTTTTCATTTTATCAACTTTTTGATTAAGTGAGTTTACTTCATTTATTATTCTATTCATCTTTTTCATTTGTTGAGTAATTTTAGAACTCAATTCATCAACACTTTTTTTGGAATGTAGTTTGTAACTGCTTTAAATTTTTTTTAATTCTTCAGTTAGATTTTCTATTTCATCTTCTAATTGTTCTTTTAACATTTTTATCTGATGTTTATTTTTAATTACTGCAGATTTTAACGTTTATGGAGAAAGTAATATTAAAATTTTTGGGATTGTTCCGGATAAAATTGCCTGTTTTTAAAAAGTTTTGCTATATCTGCTTCGAGCTCTCTATAACCCTTTTTAATTCAAGTTTTTAATAATTTGTTCGTTTAATGATTTGTCCATTAAGTTTACAGCAACTTTAATTCATTCATCAGTGGGAACCAAAACATCGTTTATAGTATTTTTCTTTGAGAATCCATTGGATTTGTGTATCAACATATTGTTTATTTGTTTAACTCTGTATTTTGTTGCGGAAGAATAGAAAAGATGCAATGGACCAGATAAAACGTCTCCAGTTTTCATGCATATAATTTTCTTATTCTCTATTCTATTTCTAATTCACGATTATTCGGGATATATGCACCTCCACCAACATTTGGTAACATCATTTTTTAACAATAAAAAATAAAATTTTTTCTAAAAAAAATAAAAAATAAAGTTGGGGGCCCTAATATTAAAAATAAAAAATGGATAACCCCCAAATTTTAAAAAAATTATATTCGCCCGCATCTATCCTGTTCGCGTTGGTCGACGAGATCAACGGGACTTTGCGAATAAATAAATGTTTTTTGAAGTAATAATAATAATCCATGTATAGATGTTAATCTTTGGTTTGAATTACAAGCCGAAAGATTTAGAGATAACAGACAAAGGTTTACCTTCTATAGAAACTATGTATTGTTTATTTCCAGGTGTATCCATTTAATTATAATCTTGATGGGAGAGAATTGAAAGTGATATATAATGATGTAGCTTATGTTGAATTAAATAAAGAAAAGATATGGTTTATAATAGGTCATAATAATGTATATGCGGTTTGATTCAGGAGGGCAGTTTTGCCCGATTAGTAATACTGTATTGGATAAGTAAAAATAAAATTATTAATTATAGTTCAATATTAAAGAATTAAGTTAAAAAATTAAAATCTTTTTCGAAAGAAAAAATAAGATTATTTGGTTGATGAGCAAAATCAATATAACATTCACATAGAGAGTAAAAAACATATATGAAGAATTAAAATATGTCAAGTTTATTATAGAGACACAATTTGATAAACAAGAAACATTTAGAAAATGCCGCAAAGATATGATGTAATGATACGTATAATAGGATTATATTCCAAACTTATAATATTAATTTGATTAAATATCTTATATACAATGGGGGGGAGCTGCAACAAGAGAAAATTTATATGTGGCAACAAACACCCTTTAATACTATTAACAAATGACCATTAAATCATAATAATAATGAACCGAAGTAAACCGAAGGCTTTGTCCGATCTTAAAGAATGTGCCCGTTCTTAATGAATGATAATAATATAGATGATGATAATATAAACTGATGATTCTGGAACATCGGTAAAAAGGTGTAAAATGGTAAGAAAAATTAAAAAGAGGATATAAAAATATTAGTAATTATAAAAATTATCTACAATTTCATTTTCTTAACAATGTGAAAATTAATAATGATGGTATAGGTTGAAGATTACTGTTAGACAACTAGGTGTCGGGTCTACAAAAATTCTGAAAATTGTAGGATTTACATCTGAATCTTTTTGAAAAATTTTATCATCTTTAATAATAAACTAAAAGTGATTCCAGATTATGAGGGTGTTATTAAATTTTCCCAAAAGAGAATCAAAGACCAATATTTTTCTGCTATTATATTATTATCAGATATAAATTGTAATTTAGAATTAGATATTCCAATAAGAGAATGGTATCCTATCATGAAGGGCATCCAATCCATAAAAGTGTAATTTATGATGATTATGGAAGAAAACAATTTAGCTGATGAGGATGAAGATTCAATTGAGGATGATGATGAAGAATCAATAGTTAGTGAAAATACAAGGGTAAATTATCTTTTGATATAAACATTATATGATGAAACTTAATATGGATAAAACTTAATAGATAGAAAATTTAATATGATAAAACTTATATGATAGAACATTATTTGTAAAAACTGATTGTAAAAATACCATTTATTTACATAAAGAGAGTTGCATATGTTATTAATAGTTTGGATTTTATAAGTTTTTAGATGTAATAAAAAAATTAGGAGGCCCACTGGTAGCATCATCACGTAAATTACTCGCACAGACGATGGTTTTGAAATAGGCAGCGGAAGAGCTGCTCCGTTATAAGGTAACATAATTTCATTTTCAGCAGGAGTGCTTGACGTGTATAGAATATTTTAGTTGACCACATAACTAAAATTTTGTTTCTTTCAGTAGTATTATGTTGGCAGGAATACTAATTCCAGTTGCTAAAGATTCCTGTTCCATGGGGTTTACTGAGGCGATAATGTTGTTCCCCCGAATATATTTAGAAAAGCTGCTACTTTTACTTTATCGTGTAAAGTTCCGTGTAGAGGTGTTTCTGTTGTGCACTATGTCTCCCTTGTTCAATCGATACAGTATTACAGGATTGTTTCTTTAGTCTAGAAACATTGCATATAATAAGTCCACCAGGCCCAATAAAGCAGTGGTCCCTTGGACACTTCGCCGCCAACAGATCCAGCAGCCGGCTAATGGATTAAAGAGCTCATTGGAAAGAATATTTTGATTCAGTGAGCTGGATAATGAATAGTATTTTTCTTTGAAACCATTAATGTCTAAATACAGTTATCATTATTCTTCTAGAAGTGGGAAACGAATGAAAGAACCTAATGTGAAGGCATGAATACGTCTTCCCATCTGTGGACTAAGTTGGTTGGATAGAAAGTCAACATCTTCCATTGCTACGATTCGTTGAAATATGGGCAGTCAGTTAATTTGTTCAATTGAAGCGGTTGTATACTGCGGGAGTGAATTTTGTGGCGCATGGGATTCTCTATGCCATAAAGGATATTTAGTGGGGATTAGTCGTTTTGCACAGTTTTGCCATAGAGCGATGTCATCTTATTTGTTAATTAACTCATCACCGATCATTAGGTCCGTCTGTTGTTATATCTTGTGCGCATATTGTAAAAAAAGTTTGCTTTAGATTCTCGATAATGGGTGATACGTGATAATGTGGGTCAGAAATTATACCACAGTAATATGTAAGATTTTTTCCCCCACATCTAACATCGTGCTTGGAGGCGACCAGAAGGGTTGTTACTGCTGTAAAAGTGATCCATTTCTAAACCTGAGTATACTTTACACGGAGATATGATTATAGGGTGAGGTGGAACTGGATCGTTTATATACTTGGTGGGAATAAACATAGCATTCGGATAGTGAAACACAACAGAGAATATTCCAGTTTTGAGGGCTAATGGGGTTGGGAGGTGGATATGGGTATGCAGACGGGGTGTGGGTTGTTTATTTCCCGCCGTCTTCATTGTCATAGGGTGCTACTGAGTCCCAGCTGTAGGGTTTATTCTGAATGGCATCATTACATAGCTGATGATTTAAAGATGTTGCATCTAAAGCCATTAGAAAATTCAGTTTTTTGTTCTAGTAGTTGATTTTGAAATTGTCGTTACAAGATGTCAGGTGTAGCTCCGAAAATGCTCGATTCTGTTTCAGGAAATCGATTAAATGACGGCCCTGGGACTTAGCCCAACCACGGAGCGTCCTTGGTCTAATGTCCCCCAAGCGCAGCGACCTGGGACAAAGTCTCCCCCAGCGCTGCGATCACCAGGTAAATACTGGGGGAATTTTGGGAATCTAAGATGCGATCAATATGGCATATGTATGGTTCGTGAGATGTGCTGAAACTCGTCCACCTTAAACAATTTGCCTAAGAGAACTTCGAGCCCCATATATCTAGATGAAAATGAATAGTTATATTGTCAGTTTGGACGCTTTGTCATCCAACCGTGAATAAGTGTGAAATGCTGAGGAGGTTAAAGTAGTAGTGTTAGCGGCACCTCGAAATCGCGCATAACTTATTATCAGTGGTAGATACAAAAAGCTAAAGAAAGATTAGCGTTAATTAAAGATGGTCTCTCATTCAGGGTCTGGTGCTTTTTTTGGGCAGGTGGTTGAGGGCTCCATGGTGCGAATGTAAGGTACACACATGCGTAGGAATTTTAAAATTCTCCACAACCCAGGTATAGATATGTACTGTGTTGACACAGTGATAACTACAGTCATTATAATAGGGTGTAAGGGCTAAGGGTCCTGACGTGAAGCGTGTGTCTGAGGGGTTAAAGCGAAGAAGTTGTGAATATAGCGACCTAACACAGTCATTGTAGAAGAGTGTGTAATGGAAGCAGTCAATTTTCCGCTGGAAGTTGTGAAGACGTTAATAATTTAATATTACTGTTATCGGAAAATAGGAATCAAAAACCGGATGACATTGTGAGTATTATAGTTACGCTAGTTTAATTAAATTTTTCCAAAGAGGTTTTAAAAAAAATGATGGGTTGCGACATTACGCCGCGGCGGGGGTCCCCCGATCCGATCATGCATCAGCACCAGTTCTCGTATATAGTGGCACACAATTTTGTAGGGTATTAATGGCGAATGCAGTTAATATGATTATACTCAGTATTCTGTTTTTTTTTATGTGTTTAAAGGGCATCTTCACTTTTGCTCGTTTAATTTTTATCATTATCACTTTACATCCAAACGGGGTTGTCGATGGCTGTGCAACTTTGGTGGTCGGGATACAACATATAATTTATTTAAAATTAATTAGCTCCGACAGCGGAAGGAAGATGGTTGACTGTGGATCAGGGAGTGCGGGGATAATAGTTTCGAGAGTCTCCATATAGAGGTTGAACCTTAGTCCCAATTTTTTTTCTTTGTGATGAGTGTTGATGGACGCGTGGTTGTAATTGGTGCAGCATGAACTGGTTTTATAGTTGATTTGAAATTATGTTCAGTGCTCTAAGAGCTTTTAATTGATGAGATTTATTAATGATAAACTAGAGGGACCAATGGGGGGTATAACCTGCGTGAAATGTAATGGTTATGTATACATATAGATAGAAACGTTTCAAGTCCTCTAGGTGGGATAAAGGATACGAGTGGCAGGACTATAATATTGAACACATGCTCCAAAATATGGTGAGGGAAGTGTGTAAATATTTTGCAGGGGGACATTACTCCGTGTATCGAGATGTGGGCCTTGCTTCTTTATATAAAAAAAGTAGGATAATCAGGGCTTTCAGCATGCTCCTTGGGGGGGACATTGAAACCTCGTTTAACATTTATAACAGGTAAGAAAACCAATAAATCGTCCTGATGGAAGATAACTTGTGGCCCCGAAATTTCGGGTGTGCTGTGGTCATTTGTTATCCCCTGCCCTCGTGGCATTCGTGGACGAACTTTCATTCCAAATTCGGCATTGGGAATATTACCTGTAAAAGACTTTCGTTAAGCATCGGATGGTCTCATCCTGATGCGAAAACCAGGTTGCAAATGATTTGGTTATGTGAGAAGGTTACGTAAAAGTGGTATTAGATTGGCCGGATTCGGTAAGAACTGTGTCCATTATAGCAATAATGGTACCAGTTGGCTATAATAGTCCCAGCATATCATTTACCTGACATTTTATAAGAGACTTTTTCATAGTGTATTGCATGGTGAGTAAATAAAGACATAATATCATCTCCAAGTCTGCCTTTAATTCGATCATCAATGAAAGTAGATTCATGGATGAGGAGTGGCGATTAGTGGCGTGGGTGCCACGTGGCGGGGGTGGGAGTGGACGGCTAATACTAACGCCTAGTGACGGGTCGGGTTGTGGGTTTCGGGTCTAATCGGGATCGAGGGGTTGGGTGCGCTTCATACTCAGCAATTTGGTTGCTTGAGTAATTCATCAATCCGAGGACGTTGTCCGAGACAGGGCACGTTCATATTTTTTAATAAGATAAAATGAATTGTTGAACAGAGAACCGCGGGGCGTTTGTTACAGATAAACAGAAGTGGATTTGATGGAATGTGCTAAGTCATGGGTTGGGAAATGTTCCTGTCCGTGAACCTTCTCACCATAAATGATGTATACGCCAAAATACTCGGATCTTCTTAAACAAAGGGGAAAGGCTTGGGGGGTGAACTCACGGTAATGAACCATGTTTTGTTTTATAAGCTGTAACGAGCGCTACGTATTTAATGCAATGTGAAAGATAACGAATCGGCTTGCGGCGAAGGGACAGATTTGGTAGGATGACGAGTAAGCTGGTAATAACTGGGTTACATGCGCTATGCTTAGATTCAGCAAACAGATTTGGGGGATTGTATTAACAATAAATGGAATAAGGAAAAAATTATTCGGTCACTTGATTCCTCCCCAACCACTCCGTTCGATCACTCCGTGGTGCGTATCACTCCGCGAAAGAAATTAGGTTCGAGATCTCTTGTCAGGTATGTTGTTTTAGCAAGTGTAAGGGGGGAGATAAGCCCTTATCTGTTCGTCCTAAGCATGTTTACAAAACGAGTGTGTATATTCACTTTAGGGCTTACGCTTAAAGCTCGTAACAATGTCTGTAGTTGCTGGCAGTGTAGGGTCATAGAGGTGATTAGAGTGGGCAGGCTTGCGATTTAACTCGGCCGTCGATTGAATACATACGTTGGTGGATAAAAATTTCACGACAGGGAGTATGTGCGACCTCTGGTGGGGAAATGATGTTCTCTGTACTGACTGATTTCGTGTCTTAACACTTTCTGCAAATAAATTGGCTCAATGGGGCATGGTGTGTAGCGAGGTGGGACTAGGAGCCTTGCATATTAACCACTATCACTATTAGGTTGTATCGGTAGTCGGCTGATGTTTAGTGGGGGGTTCCAACTAACGTGAGGAGGGTGTGGTGGCGGCTGCACACCACGGTCGGATGGTCGGCGCACGGCAGAGTTTTCATAGTCTTTGAAGTATGAAGCATTTGCTGTTGGGTAGAGGAGGGGCTATGCCATATGGAAAATTGTGATTAGTCGGGTGGGTCGGCCGGTGGTGGGTGAAAGTAGAAGATGGGTATATTCACTAAATATTGGAGTCGTAAAATTTAAACAATAGATACGTTTTTCATCAACGGTATCGTCCTACTAATGATCGGTCCTATACTTGGAGGAGTTAATTGTGGATGAGTTTAATAAGTGTTAGGGGGGGGATGGTAAGGGTGGGAGGGCACTCATTTTTAATAAAAGGATTTGATGTGTTAATGTTAGTATTTGTAGTGTTTGTTTCTATAGAAGAAGATGAAAATGAAACTTCTCCACTGTCGCTAGCTGCGCGGAGAGTTGAATCGCTCGAACGGAGTGGGTGACCTCTCGGAAGGGAGTTTAGATCCGCCGAACGGGAGTTGATACCTCCCAAACGGGAGTTTATACCTCCCGAAACAAAAGATCGATCATAATCGCGGCACCGCCTATAATGTATTGCTCGTGTCCTTTGCAGCAGGGTGGCTAATGTGAATGGTGGGTAATAGTTTTTCTGGTAAGAGGAAAAGATATTAATGTTTGAGTGGAAATTACATGTACTGCGAGATCCATTGGGGAACAGTAAAGCTGGATAACCGGTATAGTAAATGGATATTTACCAGGTTATGATATCCAGCCGTCAATAAGTCACAATGTATACAACATTGAACTTATTTCTGGTTAGGTTGTGGAATCTTCTCATTCTAAAGGATTACCTTGATACTATTAGGTTGTTTTATGAAATCCCTTATAGTTTTTTCTTTGGACATTGATCGTTCATGAGTAAAAGCAACTTGATGATTGCTCTAAAGTTAAGATAAATGTTTTTACTGCCGGTTCAACTGCAAAATGTAAGTGGGCGGACGTGGAATAGGGGATTCCTAAATGGCTCTAAGTGGCATTTGGATATGATCACTGCGTAAGAACCAGGAAGAAAAGTTAATATGTCCTCGGTGTTGCCGGTGAGCAGGTAGATGATCTATATGGATCATTCACAGCGGGTTAACGCTTTGATTAGGGTATATGTAAGATACGTGTCATGGCAAGTTGAAAATTGTTAGTGGGGTGTCCAAAGGTGTTGATGGGGTTCTATAGTAAAGTGTGTGGTGGAAGTTTGGTTGTTAGGGGTTCGTCGGACGTTTTGTGAGATCTCCATAATCTCTGTCAAATTTGTCTAATATTAGTAAATTTTTGGCGTATAGCGCTGGATCACAGGGTGGAGGGTATAATTTTATATGAAAATTTTTGTAATATAATTAAAAGTAGAATTCAACAGATTTCAGCTTCGGGCGAAGCCCTGGAGACTGCAAGAGGTTGTCCAGTTACCGGTAGAAGCCTCTTCGTGTAGAATCTTCGGTGTTGAACAGGCTTTTCAATATAGCTGGATAATGTCATTGAAACATGAATTATGTCCTCTGTATTGCAGATATTGTAACATAGATTAATATCTTGGTAGTATAGGCTGGGGGTGCAGCTGGAAAAATATGGTTGTTTCTGTGTTTGCGTTTTTTCAGATAAGACCTGTCCTATCGTTTGAACGCCCGGGATAATAATTGTGCGAATTGTTTAGTCTACGGTCTAAGAAGGTGTACGCACAACGCGGTCCGAACATAGCTTTATATGTTATATAAGAGCTTCTACAGCATAATTATGTAAGCGGCGCCGCGTTAAAGATGTAACAAAATTTCGAGCGATTGTATAAGGTATGGTATCGGGGACTATTGGTAGACGCGAAATGGTTGGGTTAATTTTTGCGGGGTCCGTTGTTTTGCGTGGTATTGTTGGGGTCGGTCCATCTTGAAATAAAGAGAATGGCAAAGTGCATAGAGTTTGTAATTTCTTAATAATGTTTTGATTCTAGAATCCAGATCAGCTTCTTAGTTGTTGGGCCTCGGGATCGGTTATAATCATGGGTTTATCATTATTTGTAAGTGTCTTGGTGGCTAGAGTTTATAATGGTTCCATTTTGTTTCAAAATCAGTTGGGTAATTGCGCGGTTTGCTGCATTTTTGTTCAAACATATCTATTGAATACCTGATTACCAGCTTTTATCATTCTATGTTAAGATGAGTTCGTTCATAAATATTTCTTTGTTTATTAACTCGTCTAATTGTGTGATTCTTGTAATATGGATGCAGCGTCTTAAGTTTATCCATGTTAAAAATAGATTTGATATTTTGTGGTAACATGTGAATAACAGCTAAAACATTTTGAACGGAACTAAGTAGTGTGTGGTTAAGGGCGGTGGGGGGTGACAGCTTGCGCTGTATGTTTTGGTAATGTATGGGGCGGTAATGGGCGCTGTTAGGGTTTGTCTCCGTCGATCTAAATTAAGTTGTCTATGGGCGTCAGGAGATAATGGCCATAGCACTTGATTATGGTGGCCTGCCGGTGGAGGCTGTTTCTACACGGTTTCGGACTGGAAAGAAATGGCGGTTTAGTACTTGAGTTAGCGATGGTGAGCAAAGGGGCAAGCTCTGCGATCGTAATTACATGAGCAGCACATACGCTGTGAATAGGAGGAAGTTGTTGATGCTTAGACTTCTTTTTTAGGTAAAGGCGGAGTGGGAGGGTGTTCGGTGTCTGAGGGTGGAATGAAGTTATCTATCATGTGTAACCAAGTGAAGTTGCAAAATCGCCCGGACCGGGAAGCTTTCAACACGGGAAGTACTAAATCCCGAAGCATAAACTAGTGTTAAAAAGCACCTTAAACGTATTGGTAAGCAATAGGCCTATGCCGTGTGGTTATCTTTCTTTAAAACGGGTTGCCTCGCGTCGGAAGGGGTTGTACTTGCTCGTAGATTTAGAAGCTGGGTGAGGCCGGACTGTCATAGAGCGGGTAAGCGAGCGTGGTGGGTGTGCAATGGTACTTTGGTTCATGTGTTAAGCTTTTCAATGTCCATTTAAGTAGAACTACGTTCATTTGATAACGAAGGATATTTTCTTGCGGTTTCTTCCAGTTTTTGTTTCTTCCATTTTGAAAGATTGATATTGTTGAATGTAAATATTTGAATAACAATCTGCGGATTTGGCTAGGTAACGCGAAATGACGTTGGGGGTGGGGGGCCGTATTGGGCGACAGATCTCAGCTCTGCGTTTTTTACCTGAGGGTATTTATCACCTTTATTACTCAGGATTACTGGCGGATTGGCAGCATGCATGGGTAAATGATTGAAGTGCCAATAACGGTAATAATGTCTACGTCGTGTATCTGGAAAAGTGAAAACCAACGGCTGGGATTTGGGCAGTCATAATTATGTTGAAGACTAACAATCTCTATTCTTATCATACATTGTACAATGTCAGTCTTCCGAACCTTGAGACTTGAGAGACAAAAGTAAATAGAATTTACAGGCTAAAAAAGCCCTATTTGTGCAAGACTACTAAGTTCCATGAAGTCTTGCGTAAAATATCAATGATTATGTGACATACTGAAGTTAGATCGAAACAATGTTCCCCCCCCCCCCACCCCCCCCAAAGGCGTCGACAAGGAGACGGGATGATCATATGAATAAAGAGAATACATTGCATATAACCCAATAAGGCAAGACTACTAAGTTCCATGAAATCATATCGTAAATATCTAAATTATGTTACATACTGAAATGAAGATCTTGACAATTCGGTCGTTCTACATGAACGGAGAATCAAAAAATATATTAGAAGGACATGTCAAATTATCCAGAAAATGCAATACTACAAGTTCCATGAAGCAGTCTTAAAGTATCAAATATATTTAAGACAACTAGGATATATCAAGCGGTGCTGACAATTGGACAATTCTGGCGTCTACCATGAGACTGGAGAAGCAAAGAATATAGAATTAACAGTTCAAAATAATCCA